>JAVSBS010026444.1:0-19526 GCA_033124195.1 Coracias cyanogaster | reverse complement strand
CACAGGTGGGCCAGGTTCTGCCTCTGGAACACAAAGCCAACAGAAACAACAAAACATTCTGCTAGGCTGTGACTCATCCACAGGTCAACTCCAACCCGAGAAGCACAACTCAGCCCCAGCACTTCACAGACTTAATTGGATTTGTCTCCAAACCTGCAGTCTGATTACTTTGTCTGGTCTTATGACTTAAAACTTTGGAGATGCACAACAGAAAAGACTGGTCAATCTATCTATCTCCATTGCCCTTTCAAGAACAGAAGGGAGAAAGCAAAACAGACCTAAGCACCTTTTAACATATTTTAGCACAAATTAAGTCAGAAGCCCCAGTCCTGCAATCAGACCAAATGGTGAATCCTCCTCTCCTCATGAAGCATCACTAACATGAGCTGTGCCTTATGCTGGTAACAGAGTGTGTTCACCAAGCACAAGGCTGTGGCAGACGCAGACATCCATGTCATCGTTTAATTGTCAGGTCTGTAGCAGAAATAAATAATCCTGACCCATATCCATCTCTGGGTTAATATATATTCCTTCTCAGTAAAACTCATGAGTTCGGCAACAGCACACTGATAGGTATGCCTGTTTTGAAGATACATGTGCTAAAAGAGAAATAGATATTATACATTTGATATGATACTTACATATCAAAGTATTTTATTCTTGCTTCTGGAGGCTTTGAAGAACTGTGATACAGAGCAGTAACATTTTTTTCCCCTCCAGCATCCCTTACTCTTGCTTTAGAAAATCCTTAAGTTATCATCCAGTTACGCAACCATTCACTTGAAAAGCATGACTACTCTCACACTGTAATGCTAACTAGTCAGGAAAGAAAGTATAGTTTAATACATTTTTAGCATAAACAAGACTTAAATAGTAAAAACTAAAGAAATTTATGCAAGGAATGGATTAGAAAAAAATGAGCTTTAAAGCAAGCATAAACTGTACTTGACATTTTAACTTACACCCTGTTAGAGAAACAGGTGATCTCAGGCCTCATTTCCTTGAAAAAATGGCACTGGCTTAACTTCATTCCATTTTCAGATGCTGTAATTAAAGCTGTATGAGATTATTATGTTGGTTTAAGAAGATTTTATTGCAATTTGCCCTGTATCAAGAGGATATCTTTTCTGTCCTGAAGCAAAACATGAACTGATACCAAAACATTTGTCCGTGCTCCTTAGTTACACTTGCGCAATGCTTTCATAGCCTTAGGATAAATGCAAATGAGAATGCACTCATCACACTGCTAATTCTTCTTTGAGCTTGATAATACACACCTCATTTGATTACAATAACTAGATTTTGTTCTAAATAAAATTAACTGTTTGTAATATCTTCTGCATAGAAAACTTTTGTCTTAACTTTATTCCAATTTGACTGTGTCTGAAACAACCTTACACAGAGTTTGGGAAAACAGGCATTAAAAAAGAAAAAAGACAGCAACAACAAAAAAATTACCTCAGTGCTTCGTACCTGGTAGTGTGGTATTGTTGCATTCTTTTTATAGTTGCTTTAAGTTTGATCTAGTAACATGTTAGTAAGCTGTTTTTAAACATGGTCTACTACTTTTGCCCAAAAATCAAATAATTAACAAATAACGATAGCTGTGTTAACACATATTGCTTTAAAAATATGGCCTAAGATAGGACTCTCCATTGGAATTAGTTTAAACATCAATGCATTTTGGCATAAAATCTTATACTGCCACAAATGAAAAATATGCCTGCACCAGTTTTAGGGGAAGGAAAAAAAAAACCCACAAAAGGAAAAAAACCCACAGAACAAAAAAAACCCAAACCCCTCTTTCTCAATCATCAGAAGGCTGCGTTACAGTTATGACCCCACCAATTCAATATGCAAGCCTTGAGATGCATCTTCAGCTCTGCAGATATTATTTTAGCAGTAAGTATGATGCACGCTGACTGAAGACAACAGAAGTCGAGAGCAGCCATGTCTGTTATGCATCCCATTAAGGTCTTCAAAGAATTAAGTCAAATAGATCTGACCCTCCACATCTTAGAGACACGTTAGCTCCTAAGAGTTAGCCAGTCCACTAATCACCTTTTTTTCCTGAAATGCATCATACAGATCTTTCATTTAGCCTGTATTTTCCAGAGGACAATACAGTACATGTGAATATTCAAATTTAGCTGCCTCCTAAAAAATCAGAATCACCCCCTTTCACCACACTCTTTTTTTCTGGAGATTCTACCTGTCTCCTGCAGTCTTTCAAGGATTCCCTCCTCACAACATTTTACTGCACTAAGACTTGGCAAAACCAGGATGTTAGTATTCACTGGCAGAAAGACATTTTTTTCCCCACCCTCTTCTAGGCCTAGGTTTGAGAGTATGTGCACACAATCAAACTCTTTTGTTCATTTCTATCCTAATTGTCTGCTGATAAACAGATAATACAACTATAATTGTAAGAATATGTGAGCACAAACATTAAGTGAGGTGAAGAGATATGCATCATATTCTTAATGTTTCTTAAACGTGATTACCACCTGTCATCTGTCTCCACGTACATGGCTCTCCCTTTTAAGTGTAAGCCTGTGCATCCTCTCCACAACATTAATTATGTTACATTGCACTGCGGTTACACTGTGCTTGTAACTAACTTCAGCAAAACTACACTGTGTCTGGAACCTGTGAAGATTTATGGATGCACTTGACTTAGAAGTCTCCTTGAAGCTTCAACTATTCCTTGCACAAAGTTTCTCACTTAGGTGAGTCTTCACAGGCTCAAGATCAAGGAACACAGGATGCAGGAACTGCATCTTGCCAGGTCATAATGCTAAAATATTGATATGCGAGTAGTGAGTGATATTCAGAGAAGGCAATGAAAGTATGTATATGTTAAAAAGTATTACTCCTTCCTCATAACTTTGTCCATTATGTTACTAAGCAACATGAATTTGCAGGCACTCTATTGCTGCAATTACAGTGATCTGTCAGATAAAATTGGTACAGCTTCAATCTGCAATCTATGTAATTTCTGAGCCCTATAATCAGTTTTATTGGAAGAAGGCCTCAGACTATTTCATTTCACAAAGAGTAAATAAACAGTTCATTTACAGTGTTTTTCATATTCTCTGCATTCTCTAATACAAAATTAAATATGTGTTTGCCTTTGTCCTCTGCTTTCTGATATATTAAGCAGCAGACACCCTGCCAAGAAATCTCAATATCCTAGAGAGCTGAACCGTATGTTGTAGAACTTACTGCACAATTGCTGGGTTAATGACAACAGTTTCACAGAAGTACAGCAGAAATACCATCAGTGATGGCAATCACTGGCAAGTCATTCTGTATTCAGGGAGGACCCAAACTTGGAAGAGGGCGTGAAGTCCAAATACATCTGCTGACCAAACATAGCAAGGTGAGTTATATACTGTAATCAGCACGGAGCAAGAGCACCATAAAGCCAAACAGCCTGTTTATTCTGGGAACTTCTTACTGATAAGAGCTGTACACAGAAGTATGACATTACAGCCATCCAGTGTATCACCGTGCCATCTGACAAGCTCACATTGTTTATTTTGCATGAATTAAAGACTACAAACATTATTTTTTATGAGCTTGCCAGGAAACAGCATCAGTCTTTAAATCAATGATAATTCACTCCACCTGAGGGACCTTACTTTCTACTTTACCCTTAGTTTCCAGTGTGTACAATTCAACAATTTCTCAGGGAAATTCATTTTTGGCAAATAAGGGGTTTTCATATCTCCTCTAGATCAACCTTAGAAAAATTGAAATGCACAAGAAATTTCATCTTTTCCAAAGTTCAGGAAAATTCAGTATCAGCACGATAACTTTTATAGAATAGCACATTAAAATATGACCAGTCTCTGTCATTGCAGCGTAACATATATCTTTAAACAACAAAATTATGAGATAAGACCTTAGAGGCTTGATTGTGCACATCTGAAATCAACAGGAGTTTTGTTTCTGTTTCAGTGGGAACAAGCCAAGAGTTAACCACTATAGGCAATGTTTCCAGAACTGTTAAATGCTTAGCAGCTCCCATTTAAGAACAGGAATAATAAGGAATTGTTGGGTGCAGATTGAAGTCTGGTTTAAGATTTGCCTCTCCTGTCCTATCGAGAACTGAAATCTTTTGAAAATCTGGATGCTTATTCATAGGTCCACGTTCAGTTAATGGGTCCCTTTGAAATTCTACTCAAAGGCACACACCAATATCTATTACAGCCTATTTACACACCATTCTTAAAACACAAGTTTCTCAGAAAAAATCTGAAGCCATAAACAGACCCATTCACTCTTAAAAATCTACTGCAAATCCTTTAAAAGAGTTAATTAGTTTCACAAGATTGATAATTTCAGCACATCATCCACAGCATTCTGTTGCTGCTTCAAAACAACGGTATATTTAGCATTGCTATTAATAAAAACTCACAGCAAGAAGCCTTCACTTTTTTAGAAGTGTCTAGGTCTTGTAGTTGGAGAACTTCTGAATCATTTGGTACAAAATCTATTATAACAGATTTTAGCATGTCTCTTTTGATTGTTTCTGTCTTTTTGGGAGAATGCAGAAGACTCACTCCCCGCTCCTTCCCTCGTAGCTTTAATGAGCCTAACTCAGGCATGACAGCATTTTATCTTACACAGCATTTTGTCAGATCCAAAGTCTATTTTTCTATCCTAAATTTTACTGCTGTCTGCTTTCATTACATAATCATTCCTACAGGTGCTTTCACAACCTGATACCTCAGATACAAGCAGAATTAATGGGGGGAGGGAAGGGAATTGTTATTATACACAATTTTCAAAACTACTTCTTTATGCTCAACCATCTACATTCATATCCTATCTCTGGATAAATAATATACAGGTATAATGGCTTTATTGTACGTCCATCAGTGTCAGATTGCTGACAATTACCTGTGACTCAAAGAAAAACTGCAGTGTCTCTCTATTGCTCATACACTCTAAAAATCATTTTGCTTTCAGAAGTACCAAGAGTTATATCCACATGTTGACTTGCTATCTTTCAGATAGAACTGAAGACAGCTTAAAAACAACCTCCTCATAATTTTTTTTTACTTTTATTCAACACGCAGCTATAGTCTAAGCAGCATTGTATCCTATAGCTACGTTTGCACAGCCAACTCATCACCTAGCTAGGATACTCTCATCCTACCAACACCATTTATCTTAGGAGATGCACCCTTTCTCCTATTAAACATCCCATCCTACTTCACACAGAATATTCGTGAGCTAGACAGTCATGGATTAGAAGTACAGAAAGATTCATGTGCTGACAAGAAAACAATTTTCAACAGCCTTGCCACCAAATGAAACACACACTTTTCACAAAGCCTGAAAAAAAAAGGTCCTAGTTCCTAAGGATGGTGAGGCAGCTATGGATGAAACAAACGCTCATACACCAGAGATGGAACAGAGTGCCAAATGAGTTAACAATTATAGTGATTGAGAAATGCCAGGCTAAAAGCACATCAGAAAAATAGCTCGGCATATAATTCTGAGTATTCAAACAACAGATATTCTCACTCACCCCTGTTGAAGCTGTTCTACTTTGCAGTCAGTAACTAAATCATTCAGCCCAGAAATAGAAAGGAGGTTCTAACATGACAGAAAATATCTGAAAGGGTTTTGTGACTAGTGCACTCCAGGACCAAGAAAGCAAGTCCAGTGTAGAAGAGTAACATTCTAGAGAAAAACAGCTTTGTCCTGACTGATATTTCATTTTTTAAATTATATTTTATACATTTTAGTTATACTCCTATATCAATATTCATATTTTTTCATTACATTTTCATTCACCTATCTTTCTTTTTTCTTTTTCTTCATTATATTATCCTGTAGCACACTTACCAAGCTGCTCATGTTATCTTGTACTTTTACACTGAGGAAGTTACAAGGAGTCACTGGAGTTTCCGGAATTCATACCATAGTAGCAGTAAGCAAAGAGAGATTTCCTACTTGTCTGCACAGCTAGAAAATCCGGAAGCCAGGGGGTATAGCACCCTCATAACTCAAAGCAAGAAATATGATTTCAAAGTCAAAACCCTAGACACACAAAGAGGCACCAACTACCTTGAGCAGGCTGCAACCTTTCTTCTCTACAAATTTGTTACGGTCACCATCCATCCCCCCCAAGACTCCAGCTGTGAGTGTTCAAGCTATGTTCTGATACAGCACAGCTGCAGAACCTGAACCAGGGTCCTCTGAAAACCCTTATCTGTGTCTCCACCCACACATTTCACACCTTTTGGCTCCCCCAGCTGCATTTAAGCTCAGGCCTGTGCCTTAGTCCTCATATAGCCTCTGCAATAGGTACATTTGGCTTGCCCAAGACTGAGCCTGGCTGGACTCAGATCAATATGGCATATCATCATCCAAAGTCTACTAAGGAAAAAATTGTGGTCTCATCCTTAAAATACATTTCACAGCTTCAATATAAGGATCTTCCTTCTTTTTAAATATATTTGGACATACAATTGGTATGCAGGTTTTACATTGATATAAACCTGGAATCAACGAAATTAATTACAAAAGAAAGTGTTCTGCTGTACCCTGAGAAAGCTCAAAGATTTCTTCCTAATTAACCTTCTTCTACCTATTTTCGAGGTACGCTAGGTTTGAACTAACATGTAAGAAATAACAAATAAATTATACCTCTGGCTATTTACTGAGATCCTGGCACTTGTTTCTGTCAGTCAACAGGTCTGGAGTTCACAGGCTATTGCAGTTTACTTATGATGTCTCTGAATGGAGGAATAAGGATTGTTTCTCCTGGAATAAATTCGTGTTGCTTCAAGGTTGTCTGTGCTCTGGTAGTGGTGCAAAGAGCCTCCTTCTGGGGCACAAGAAGAAAGGAGTCATGAAACATTTGTAAGGGGGCAGCAATTTGTATAACCATGAAAAAAAAAGAAGCTATTTAAAAATTAGGGAAATGCTTCTTTTACATACACGCATACACACACAGATACGTGCAAAGAGTAATTGAAATATTTTGAGAAATGGCTCTTTCTAGTCTTAATGTCTTCTTATAGCGATGAACATATAAAAGCAATGCAAAAAGGAGAATACGATGATATTTTTTAGAAGTAGCAGGAATGGCAAATGTAAGCAACAAATGGTGGTGTTTGCACGTACCGGGTGATCTCTTGAAAGGACACTCTCGGTAGAGGCCACCAGGGCGAGCTCTCGCCCAGCAAATCCAACCCCAGCCCAGTAGCTCCGGGTCTTTCCCTCCTTCCGTGCCTCCAGGCAAGGAAGGGGAAAGGAAAAAAAAAAAAACCAACCCAACACGTTATTTAAAGCGTTATGCCTTCTCTTCAAAGCTTTTTGTGTCTTCTTGCCTCAGCTCTTGAGCAGAACACGAGTGCCCGTGCGCAGAAATGGTGTTTCCCAAGGATACGTTCAGATGTAGACAGTCAACTTCGTGGACGTGGGCTCTGCTCCAAAAACTTTTAAAGAGCCGCTTGAGTGCCAAGGAAAGCTGGCTGAACTCGCAGGAACAAGCTGGAAGCTGTACTGACACCTCTGGGTGACGCTATGCAAATACTCTACGCTCCCTGAGTCCAGCTTAGCCCTGCTGACCCTAGCACCAGGCCCTGCTGACCCTAGCACCAGGCGAAGGTCTGGCACCTCCTTATCAACACTGCTTCCTCCTGCTGCCAGGGCACCCCAGCTGCCATCCTGGGGAAGGGGGGACAGACAGAAGTGTTACTTTTTACATCATGCGTTTGCTGGGTCCATTTCGCTGCAGGTGTCAACAAGCTCCTCTTCAGTTAACAGAGATGTGGCCTCTTCACAAATACTTGACCATTTTAGCTTTTCTCTCCTTCTCTACACTAACGCTTCAGCCCAGCACAGCACGGGAACATGTGCTTCACTTCAAAGATGTGGATAGTTGCCTCGATTTTTAATTGAAATTTGTGCTCTGCTGGAGCTGACCCCCTAAACCAATCATGCATCATAAGGCAGAAGCTGCTGTGATACCAAGGGGAGCTTGTAGCAGATGCCACCACTTGTGCACTCGCTATGGCCTGCCATTTCAAGCTAAGGCTTTCTTTGGCCGTGGAGAACAGTAATTACAGATCAGAATAAGGCTTAACTATTTTGAGAAGAGTGATACTCCCTATGATAGGTTTTTTATTCTTAGCCACAGAAATATGTTGCTGCAGGTGCAGATTTCCAGTGATACTGAAACTTAGAGAGGTTTTAGTATTCAAAGAGTCAGGGAGGTTTTTTTAATGACCAAAACCAGGTTAATTTATGTGTACAAACATTATTCTAGTTACAATTCTTCACCTTAACAGATTTTCTCCTTTATGCTAGGCTCCTTAAAACTCCTTCCCTTCTGTCAAATCCTCTATTATGAGAATACACAGCATTGAACTTCAAGGGACACGATGCAGACTTCAGAAATACTTGAACGGGGGTGAAACCCCAGAGATTGCTGACTTTTCACTAACAGAGCCAGCTGTGGTATGATCATCAGTCTCAGGAGGAATGGGATAAAGCTGACTAAATGCCAGATAATACCTGAGGAACAAACACTTTCTTCCAAACTTAGAGAGAGCAGAAATAAAAATGTAAAATACTGGAAGTATGGCACTGATGTTCAAATCAGTATATAACAGGGGTTTTTTTAAAGTTATTAGAAATATAAAATGGCAATGAAGGGCTTTTCCTAATGTGATTTTGATGATGTTGTGAACAATAGTCTTATGTTGAAAGAAACATTTATACCAAAAGTGCTTGCTGAAGGAATTTTGAACCCAGTCCTTTAGATGTTTAAACACCAGCTCTGACCATATGTGTACTGTGCCTAGCATTAGTGAATCTTTCATCAGACTCCTACGACTTGCACATCAATATGAGTACTATGTCTTCTGCAGGACTAGTGTCTGAAAAGTTGGGCATTTCAGACCAAGTTCCTACAAGATGCTTTGGACCTCCTGGAAATTCCTGAACCTTAAATTCACAGGAAGTTAAAAATCACCTCTAGTTCCCTCTTCATAGAGATCCAAAATGCTTCTCTAGAAGTTACCTGGCCTTGAAACCGTCTAAGCTCCATCAGCACCTCAGTTTTGATTCTGAAGTTTCCCAAGCACTCCAAGTCTCTTCTCTCATACTGCAAATGTTTATTGTGTCAAGTAGTGATGAACCTAGCTCATTCCTGACCTTCACAAAACAGGCTTCCCTCCATCTTTCATGCCAGAATGATTTTGGTCCAGAAAGGAAGCCCAGAGCATACTTAAGATTATCAGGTTCAAAAACAAGTAGAGAATGCTGCCCTTCTTCAAAAACCAGCTGGTATTCAAAGCATTTCTATCCAGTGATTAAAATATTAATCCATGCTGAGGGAAACTTTCATTCAATTCGTTCTCTACTTTTGGGTATTCAATGTTACTTAGCTCACTATTCATTTACTGACTTAATTGGTGTTTTCATAAGCAAGCACAGAAGATTTGTCTCAGTATTAAAAAAAATTTTTTTTAAATTAAAATAAGCCAAAGGGTTTCTTAGGTCTTTAAATAAAATGAAAGATGCTGTGTCATACTATAACTCCTCAGGATCTGGTCTGTGGGGCTACCAGTGCTGTTTCATATGCTTTATTTTTTCTCCCTATTGTTTTTGAGGAAACTAGAAGTAAAAGAGGTAAAGTGACAGCACTGATATTACTGTAACAATTTAAAAAGAACATTCCAATTTAGTGTCACGGTTAAGAGTGATCTGTGCATTGATACGAAACTTGTGGTAGTTGCAGAATGCTTTGTCATGCTCAGAGGTTACCAAAATATGGGGGGTGTGTGTATATTAATGATATCTAATATGTGTAATTAATACTGTATCATAATTATTACAGTTGCACCAAAGCTTCTGCCTGAAGGATTCACACAGCTGGTGATCAGAGGTGAATTCCCACTCCATAATCTCCAGACAGTAACAGGATAAACTTGCCTGTTGCTCCAGTCTTTAATGTAAAAATTAATGTAACAGGGAATCCACCTCAGCAGGAAGCACCTGCTTCTCTGCAAGTGGATATTTTCATAGTCACTCTTATCTTGTAGTCCGTCCTGTTTGTACCTTGTAAAACTTTCCTTCTGCTCTGCGTCTGACCGTGCCATCTTCAAAGGTACCTGTCATATCTATTGCCTATTCTACTTGAGACCAAAAAGTCCAGGAGGGATTTAGACGTGGGTGAGCTGGAAAGTAGGCTCATATCTAACCAGATCCAGGCCTCCTACACCTCGCTGCAGCCCAGCAAGCAGCACTTTAGACAGCAGTCTACCGTTATCGTCTACTGCCAGAATTCAAGAAGGATGTTGCTTCTCTCAAAACTGTTCCTGTTGCCTGTGATGGATACAGGATTTATTTCTCCTAAATGGAAAAATGTTGAAGTCAAGACATGCTATTTTGGTCAACAGAAGTTCCTGATAAATAGAGAGTGGGTAAGAATAATTCATAGCATTGGCATTAAGTAAAGCTGTCGCTGTTTAGAAACAATAGTACTTTAATCTTGCTTGCATGTTACTGTTAAAATTTTCTAATATTTGGATAATCCATTTGAAAAGCTAGCTAACGGCAGCATTTCTTCTGTTTCACATTCACACTCAGTCCAAAATATCGTAGAGCATTTTAAATAAGTTGATGTCTTCAGTTTGTGCTGTATGTACAATATTTAATCCCTGAAGCAGACATTGCAGAGGAAGGGAGTATTAACTCTCAATGTATTGTTTTACAAAGCTACAAATGAAGCTCAAATTACAGAGAATGCAGTTAAGTAGTTCTTCATATTTGCCATGTATTAACATGTAAGAAAGACAGGACTCCGTTTGGTGGTACAAACTTCATATTGCATTAATTCTTCTCAAATAAAATCACACATCTTTATCAAAAGCAGTACAACAGTAAATAGCTAGTTAGCAGTGACACGACAGCATTTTTATTATCCGTGAACAAAACCAGAACTTGCATAAGTTAGAGATTTCAATTTAACTGTGTATTAAAAGAGGCAATATGCTGTCAATGCAAACTCACTGCTTAGTTTTATGGCTTCCTTAACATTTGCACCTACGTACAATGTCTTTGTGTCCTATGTAATCTACATCCCAAACTCTTCCTAGCCATAAACTCCTGCTCTTTACCATGGTCTAGCCTGGTGCATCCTGGAACTGACATAAGCTGATTTAACTAGAGTATTTTGCTGGGCTAGAGAGTTAAATCAGCTCAGGAAAGAGTCTGACATAGGCCAAAGCTTGTACAGTGAAAGGGCGGACTGTCGCTCTATCACAGATGGAGCCGAGGCAGATTAGCTGGCTAATTTAGCTGGTTAAGTCAAATACTCACAGTTGAGTCGTATGAACTCCTCTCAGTTTATCTCTACAGCTATTTCTGGCAAGGTAATACTTCTTGCCAGGTACAACTTACAGTTGGAAGCATGTGGCGTGCTTCAGTGAGCTGAGGTCCCCATGAGCAGGTGGATGAGCTGATAAAGTTGCATTCAGAAGACTGGAGAGGGGCTTGCTGTACCATTCGCATGGAAGAAGACGCTACCTGTATTCCCTTTCTCTTATCACCACATGCCCCTGGATTTTTAGTTAACAGAGCAAATACAGCACTTAAATACACTATGTCAATTACTATGCACCAAATCATCAAAGTATATCCAATTGCTTTTAGAACACTTTAACGTAGCTAAGTTGCTGAAGAACTATCACCTCTTAATGGTTACATCTTTCCTTTCGTATTAAATCCTGAAAGGTGATACTCAGAATTCTTTTGAATGGCAGTAGTACTCAGTGCAACTAAGTTCTTAAAAACTCCCTGAAGTTTTTTAAGCAGAATTTAAGCTGAAATTAATCAATTTTCCATGGAAATTCTACTCAGATTTGCTTAAATAATTCACCTTGGTATTTGGCAACATGTTCATAGTTTTAAAACAGATAAAAGAAAGTATGTTTAGAAATTTTAATAGCCAAAGATGGCATTTTTTGTCAATTGCTAACCTCCTCGCAAAGAGCTCAAACTTACTTTATGAGAGTACAAGTCCTCAACTGCCTCATTCTTGCCTATCAGTTTTGTCCTGGGTAATCAAATCGGGTTTTCATGAAAGCAAACACTACAGTCTACACAAAGCAAGCAATGCCACTAAACGCGTTACACTTCTTACTTGTCTGACCTCTAAATTCAGAGCACAAAACACAGGTTTATCACGTTTCATATCACCTTCAAAAGCAACATTCTACTTTATATAATCATAAGAGCAAAGTAACCAATAAAATCTGGATTCCACCAAACTTAATCTAAAATATCTGTTGGTTTAGCACAGTCAATAACAGAATTTGTTTGCACTCCTACTATTCCAGTTAACAAAGTTCAAAATAGATTGTCACGAGGCATTCCATTTTCCTGCTGCCAGCAAAATGACTGCTAAAACAGAGCTGCCATAAAAAACTGTCAATGCAAGAATTCTACAATACAGAGATTAATTTACTGTGTGAATCTCTGTGTCCCTCAAACACTTACTCACAGTCATAGAGGAAGGTATCTCACTCTGGGAATCATACAGACAAAATTAGGAAATCAAATACTGAAACCACTTGTAGGTGAGTTTTAGAAAAGGACAAGATTTCTCTGCTTAGACTTGTGAATAATTAAATTGTACTTTCAGTTAAGTAAGACTACTCTTCGGAAAATAATCCTCCGAGTTCACACAGGTTCTCCACAAAAAACTGACAGACAGTTTTTTGCTTACAACCCTGACACTGACCTCTTACACTTATTTTTCACAGTCATTCTCACAATACATTTGGGGAGAGTAACTTTCCTTCTTACTTCTCTTATAATTTGTGACTGGTGGAGCATCAGCTTCTGAAGAACAGCTATTGAAACTGCAGTCAAACAGACAATCTTCATGATTATTTTTAAAGAGGTCAGGATCAAATTTTGGCTTCATTAAGAAGAACCCAAAGGTAAGACATTTAAAATACATGTAGGTGTGGTGCTGAGGGACATGGTTTAGTGGTGAACTGGCTATGCTGGGTTAATGGTTGGACTCAATGATCTTGAAGGTCTCTTCCAACCAGAACGATTCTATGATTCTATAACCATTATTTATGGTACTACAGAGACTCGTTTCCAAGTCTATAAATTTAATTATCAGTAGGACAAAAAAGCACAACTCTGAGTTATGAGGCCAGACAAATCCACCTGGTCCATTGCAGAACGAAAGATGATAAGCTTATTTTTGCCAAAACTTTTAGCTACTGATAGAATAACTTCAGTGCTTGTGAAGTCGTAAACACAGAGAGGGAGTTTAAAATTATTTTATTATTTGTATTGAACATCTCAGATCAACAGCATTCAAACACATTCCTCTGCAAGTACAGAGTTCATTAAATTACTGCTTGCTAGGCTTTTTGGGTTTTTTTAACTTCCAAATCTAATGTTGAACACTTGTAAGACAAGATAGGTGACTGGCACATGATTTTTTCAGGGAAGGGCGGATTTTTTCAGGGAAGCAAGGGAGGCAGAGAAGAAGGTGTGTCAAGCATCTTAGTAACATACAAAAGTCTATTGCATTTAATTACTTGTCAGGGTTCACGACTTTAAAAACTGAAGCAGTTAAGAGCAAGGCGCTGCAGAACTTGCACAGTGTTTTGTTTCGCAAACTGCAATGCCCAAAAAGGACACTAAGAAGAGGATGAGCGCATCCCAAGGCCTGAGCTTCAGGCCTAACTTGTACCGCTCCACGAACAGGAGTTCCTCTTCCCACTAGCCTTCCCTGAGAGGGGCGCGGGAGGAGGGTTCGGCTGCGCACCCCCCAATCCCCTCACAGTTGGAGGCAGCTGCTGGAGCCCTCACTCCACAGAGGGAAGGAAAGGTAAACTAATGGATAAACAACGGCCCCCAGGGTAGGCCAAGGACTGCTAATGAGCTCACTGGAGGATGGTTGTGCTGATGGAAAGCAGGGAAACATGGAAACCTGCTCAGTAACCAGCTCGCTTTATACTCCATCAACACTGACAGTCCCCACAGACTGTGCGCGGAGAGGCTCGGCTGGAGCCAGGCAGCCTCTCTCCCGGCCGTGTGAGGCACTAGACATGCTAGAGGGGCGCGGGGAGCCCAGGCCTGGGCGGGGCGGACAGCAGAGGGCACACCGGAGGTCCCCGTCATGGCGCCAACCCCCCGGCCCCGCGCAGCGCCCCCGCCGCGGCAGCAGGGGGCGCCATGCGCCCCGCCGGTGCGGACTACAGCTCCCGGCATGCCCTGCGGCGCATGCACACCCGGCCGGCCTCGCGCCACCGCCCGCCATAAGGAGCGGGATCCCGGGCGGACGGCAGGGAGGGGTCTCGGTGCTGCCGTCCCTTCCCTGCTGGCGGCGGCTCAAGCCTGGTGCTGCTTCCCGGCCGCTCAGCTGCGCTGGTTACGGTCTCCCGACCCGTAAAACTTTTCGCTCCTTTTCGGTAGCCAGGAGCGCGGCGGGCCGTCGCTACCGGAAGCGGCGGTTGCCACAGTAACCGTCTCCCCAGTAAACATCCCGCGTGCCCCCGGAAGCAGTCGGCGCTGGCCTCCCGTGGGGAAATCGTCCTTATCGCTTCTGGACGCGGCTGCGGCGGCCGCGCCCCACGTGGCCTCGCCGTTAAACGTTAACGGCTTGTTCATTAAAACATAACGAGAGGCCGTGCCCCTTAAGCCCCTCCACGGAAACGATTGGCCAAGCGCCCCTCGGCCCGGCCAATCGGCGCCGGCCACGCTCCGTCCGCAGGAAACCGCACATGGAAAGCCACGATTGGCGGCGATCGCAGCGGGCCCCTCCCCTCCAGGCTTCCCATTGGCTGCATATCTGGCGTGGTACGCTCCGATTGGCCAGCGGCGCGGCGGCTCCCCCCGCCCTCCGGCGCCCCGCATTGATAAGGCGGAGGGGGAGGGCCGCGGCCGTGCCAGTGGGTTCGGCGGCGGCGCGGAGTCGGGGCAGCGGCGGGTTCGGCAGCGCGGGGCAGGGGCGCCTGGGGCCGTTCTCTTCTGTGACAGCAGCCCGCGTCGCCATGAAGCCGGTGTGGGGGCTCGCTCTGGTGTGCACGCTGCTCCTGGCCGGTGAGTGCCCGTGGGCTTCTAGAAGCTTCTGGCGGGCGGTGGTTGCAGGGGGAGGAGGTCGGGGTCGGGGCCAGCGGCCCTCCTTTCCCCCCTTCATTGCTAGGGTGTGGGGGAAGGAGGCCGACGAGGAGCGAAGCGCGGCTCTTGGCGGCTGCAGGGCGGGGGACCCCTCACTCTTCCCCTGTCCCCGCTTTTCTCCCGGCGGGCGTCCGGAGGGGAGGGGGAAAGCGGTACTCGGCCTCCCGCATCGCTCTCCCCGGGCGGCTGCCGCCGCCGCTCTCCGAGGAGCTGGGGGAGGGGGACGGCGCCTCTAACGCGGCTCATGCGCCGTCACGGGCTGGGGCGGAGGGTGGGCGGGGGGGTCCGGCCCCTTCCCCCCCTCTGATGTCTCCAGTTGGGCTGAACTTTATTCGTGGAGTGGGGGGCGGGCGGAGGGACGGAACTGGGCCTAAAACCGCCGTGGGGAGGAGTAAGCGGGACCCTTGGTAGTGTGTAACGGGGATCAAGTTCAGATGGTTGGATTCTTTGCTTCCCCAGTATCGGTTAGAGCTGATGAGGTGGATGTGGATGGGACCGTGGAAGATGACTTGGGTAAAAGCAGAGAAGGGTCTCGAACGGATGATGAAGTTGTTCAGAGGTTAGTACCTGGGGTGCTGGGTAAGTTACTTATGAAACGCTAAGAATTCGTCTTGCTTTGGAAGGGTCAGTTCGAGCATCAGTAATGCCTAAAGCTTCAGAGGTAGGGGGGGAACACCTAGTAAGATCTAGTCAGCTGAGAGAAATAAAATATTTCTGAAAAAGACTGTTTCCCTCTAAGTAGATATGAGCCTGAGAACTTGGATTCAGAAATATTCAACCAATACCAATAGTTGTATAAAAACAAATATTGACACGGGCTTAGAAAATTGTGTCCATTTAGTGCCTACTGCTGAAATAGCTCTATGAACCACCCCACCACCCTTAAGGCATACTATATTCTGGGGTTACAGTGAGTTTAACATGCCTGCATTCTTCCCTGAATTGTTTTTTAGGTTAAAAGTCTTACTTGCAAGCATGGGTTTTCACTCAAGTTTTAGGTTAAGGTTATGCACTTAAGGATAACTACTTTTGCACTTATCTCACTTAATCATACAACTTCTGGGCTGTGTCAGTGATTAAGGGTCTTAGTATTGTTCTAACTAGACTATTATTCCTGTTGCTAGGTGATAAAAGTCAGTGATACTGTTTGTGGACAAGGCTAATTCACGGGTTTTCATTGTCCTAACAGAGAGGAAGAAGCTATCCAGCTAGATGGCTTAAATGCGTCCCAGATCAAAGAAATCAGAGAAAAATCTGAGAAGTTTGCATTTCAAGCAGAAGTGAACAGGATGATGAAACTTATTATCAATTCTTTGTATAAAAATAAAGAGGTTAGTGTCTTTACCTGTAGAGCATGTTAGAAATGTTTGTGTGTGTTCTGGAGTTCTTAGCTACTGCTTTCTATTTCAGATTTTCCTGAGGGAACTTATTTCAAATGCTTCGGATGCTTTAGATAAGATACGGTTAATATCCTTAACTGATGAAAACGCTCTTGCTGGTAACGAAGAACTTACAGTCAAAATCAAGGTAAGATGCATTGGTACAATCATTTCTAATAGAGGGTGTTGGGAGGAATGTAAAAAGATAGTGTCATTAAATCTAAATTTCTGGCTTAATACTGATGCAAACACAAACTAGGAATGCATTGGAACCTTTGCAATTCATTTTATCAAAGAGTACTCTTCTTTTAATGGCGGAAATATATTTCTGGTTCTATAAAAAGTAACTGAAGTATTCAAATACCTGAAGGTAGATCTTCCTCATTTCTGTAGCTAGTGCAGATTTGATTTATCGTAGCCAGGCTACTCTACTTACCAGTTCGTCAAGACAATGCATTACATATTCAGACTTAAAGTCAAGTAAAACTGCATCTTTCTCTTTTTCTTTCAGTGTGATAAAGAGAAGAACATGCTTCACGTTACAGATACGGGTATTGGCATGACAAAAGAGGAGCTGGTTAAAAACCTGGGTACCATTGCAAAGTCGGGTACAAGTGAATTCTTAAACAAGATGACTGAAATGCAGGATGATAGCCAGTCAACATCTGAGTTAATTGGCCAGTTTGGTGTTGGCTTTTATTCTGCTTTCTTAGTAGCAGACAGAGTTATTGTCACATCAAAACACAACAATGATACTCAACATATTTGGGAGTCAGATTCAAATGAATTCTCTGTGATTAGCGACCCAAGAGGAAACACGTTAGGACGTGGCACAACCATAACGTAAGTATTAAGTTTCTTCAGATTTAAAAGAAAAAAAGTTGTCTGGGCACACTTTGCTCCTTAGAATATATGGATGGCTTTAGCATTGTGACTCACCAAGTTTTATAATACAGCTTTTTTTAATAGAAAAATGCAAACCATCAACTGCATATAATATAAATGTGGAGCGATAATGTAGTTCACATTCTATTAGATAAACTAAGAGAAACGTGAGCATGTTGACAACTAACTCAGCAACTAATTCCAGACAGTTCAGGTGCTTGCAGATTCACTCAGTTTCTCAACAAACAATTGTGACCTGTTGAAACCTCTACAAGGGCAGTAGAGCTTCTTATTGGAAACTGGCTGTTCTTCGTATGCCAGTGAGACTGGACTGATGCAAATCTCAAGCGAGAGGTAGTTTTGACAGGCCTATTTTCATGACTGAGCTGAGAAATTTGGACTGGGTTTAGAAGACTTCTTCCTGAAGAATGTGCTTAGTGTGAAAAAGCTCATCTTATTGCTCTAGTTCTAAGTAAAGCCAGTGAGAGTGCATCAGGATTGATAACAATAGGATTTAAGGTTTTTATTTAGGCTTCTGGATATTGTGTTCTATCCCAGTTAAACATAATTATCTTTTCCCTCTCACTGGAGCAGTTTAGGGATTATATTTAAGAGAGCTGAACTAATAAAAGCTCAGTTGTGTAATTTGAATCGCTATGACTGCAACAGTAGGAAAATGCATCTTCTCCTGTAAAACTATTTTAAAATACTTGTCCAGCATTTTGAAGAGGTGTTTTTTTTAATCTTTTAGCCTTGTCTTGAAGGAGGAAGCATCTGATTATCTTGAGCTGGATACTGTTAAAAATCTAGTAAAGAAATATTCGCAGTTCATAAACTTCCCCATATATGTGTGGAGCAGCAAGGTAAGTATATTTAATTGAGTATTGCACAGTGTGAGCTTTGGTTGTGAGAACTATCTGGCTAGACCTTTCAGGAAAGATGAGAGCATACTATAGAACTTCTTGTCTAACTTCTAAAATTCTTCTGCTTCTGACTCTTCATGTTAGTATTTTTCTAGTTAGTTACTTTCTAAAAATCGGTGTTGCTGAAGTCACAAACTTTCTGAAACAGGGTGATGTCTTCTAGGCCTGTTCTTCTGGTGTTTTCTTTGTGTGGCACTACCTTCAAATCACCCAAGTCTCTGATTAACATAGTATGTAAAGCCACGAAGAACTTAAACTAGGAGGTTACTATACTCAAATTCATTGAAGGAAAGCATGTGTTTGTTAAAAATGCAACTAAAAGTCTACTTCTAGAGAAATGCTTGCAGTATGCAAATAGCACAAGTAAAACTAGTGCTCTGAGAGGCTAAGCTGTTTGAGAGAATACCATATCTGGTAGGAAACTAAGCAGCCCAAAGACTTGGGGGGTACTAATGGATGAAAAACTGGCCATGAGCCACCAATGTGCAATTGCAGCCCAGAAGGCCAGTTGCATCCTGCACTGCATTAAAATTGTGGCCAGCAGATTGAGAGAGGTGATTCTGTCCATCTGCTCTGCCCTGGTGAGACCTCACCTGAGGTACAGCATCCAGCTCTGGAGCCCCCAACAGAAGGACAGTGTGGATTTGTTGGAGTGTGTCTAGAGGAGAGCCATGAAAATGATCAGAGGGCTGGAGCACCTCTCCTATGAAGATAGGCTGAGGAAGTTGGGGTTATTGAGCCTGGAGAAGAGAAGGCTCTGGGGGGACCTTACAGTGACATTCCAATACCTGAAGGGAGCCTATAGGAAGGCAAGGGAGGATCTGTTCACAAGGGTTTGCAGTGATAGGATGAGGGGTAGTGGTTTTAAGCTAGAAAAGATTTAGGTTGGACATTAGGAAAAAGCTCTATTATACGAGTGATCACTGGAACAGGTTGCCCAGGGAGGTGGGGGAGGCCCCATCCCTGGAGACATTCCAAGGTCAGGCTTGATGGGGCTCTGAGCAACCTGACCTAGTTAGAGATGTCCCTGCTAACTGGTAGGGGGCTTGGACTAGATGGCCTTTAGAGGTCCCTTCCAACCCAATACATTCTATGATTCTACATCCTCTACTTCTGTCTCTTCAGACAGAGACTGTTGAAGAACCTGTTGAAGAGGAGG
>JAVSBS010026443.1:36646-65303 GCA_033124195.1 Coracias cyanogaster | reverse complement strand
CCAGGATTGCTGATAAATGATGGAGAGAGGCTTGGCAAGTTCCTCTGCCAGCTCCCTCAGTACTCAGATGATGAAAGTAATTTTTTGAATTTACGCTACATCAAAATCCAAAAGATTTAAGATTAAAAAGAAACAAAGGTTCAGTCTCTCTCCCTCACCTCCAATTTTCCAAGAATATGTAACATCAAGTGGTACTAGTTTAAGTCCATCTTCTCAGGGGCACTAGATTTTTTCATATTGGAATTCATTGAAAATTTACGTGCTCTGGCACATGAAGACTCCCCACAGTTTTGCTCTGTCTCTCAAAGGTTAAACACTGTACACTACTTCTGTAGTCAGATCCACTTCGGCATACATCGCTTCTTACCATGTAAATCCAAACTCTTCAACCTCTCTCAAACTACAGTGCCAGCAAAAAGCCAGTCTGCTGATCTAAAAGGCAGTTTGTGTGCACCCATACTTCATTTTCCTCACAGTACAGCTTCATTGACTACATTAAGAGTGAAGAAGCCTATCTTCTGTTCTCAGAGAAGAGAAAATTTTATTTACTTCATTACAATTTGAAGGCTTTGAACTAAGAGAGACAATGCTTAGCCTGTCTTCACTAGGTTCTTCCCAGATAATAAATTCTCTCCTTTGGCATGCATTTGTCTCAACTATATGCAAGTCAGAGAAGTTTATCCACAGAGTTTGTACTACTCTGGCTACTGTCTAGTAGGTGTGACCTCTTGCAGTGACCCTAGCCAGAAACCCATTGTACATCAAGGTGTTAGATGTTCACCTCACAGTTAACCTGGGTAGGTGCGAGCTGGTGCTGTGCCACAGCCACCAGGCCTGTGTTGTGTGTATCCTTTGGCTGCAGGATGAGCTCCAGCAGAGGAGCCCGCATACAGCTCCCACTCTGCACTAGTCATTACACCACTTGCCTGGCCTTGCACTTATCCCAAACTGCACTAACACATGCCTATGAACATTATTTCTACTGTCAAACAAAAATAATGAACAGAGTTGCTTTCTTTTCAGCTGTTTTGAAAATTAGTATTTCAACCACCTCAAGCAAAACTACCATCACTTAGAAATTTCTCTTTTTGGCATCTCTGTGAAGTACCTTGTCAGTTAATAGTAACAGAGGAGATCTCTCAAAGTGTGAAAGCACAGTGTATTTCATGTGCAGCTCACTGGTTAGATGAGCTATGGAGCCTTGAGAGCACCTTCCCCAATCCACTTCTGGTTGCAAAGAGTCTTCAGATTTTATATGTTAGCTAGAAGGAAAAAAGCCCAGCTATCTCTGAGTCTGCAGAAGCCCCTCTTGCTTGCACTCAGCACACCCCACCAAGCCAGTTTCTGTGCTACGCTCTGTTCGGTAATGGCTGGCTAACAGAGGCACGCTGCCTTTCCAACAAACTTTCTGCCAAACGACGCAATTTTAAATGGGGAATTTGATATGAGAGCTGTTTGGAGGAATTATTAGTCATACAGCACCACTACAAATTTATTCTGTATGTACTTCCACAAAAAATGATAAAGCCCTCTTGAAGCTTTGAATTTGATTCCAGTGTAATATTAAACTGTTCAAGATGGCACTGCATAATTCAAAAGTAAAAGTGAGTGTGCTGTAGAAAGGAAATTGTATAATAGGGGCTTAATGTATGAGAAGTCAGCACTATCTGGATCTTTCTAATCATAATTTCAGTTGTTAAAGCACCAGGGACTCCATCAGTATAGACACTATATTCTGATTCAATTACATTATGCATTAAAAAGTAGTGGTTTACAGCGCCCATTAGACTTGTTATTACCCTTGTGCCATACTCAATTGGCCAAAGGAAAAAAAGCTTTCTCCTAAGGGACGTAAAAAGGAAAAAGCATATTCAGTGAAATGCATTAATAAGTTCTCCCTGAGAGAAGTTTCAGTTCATTTCTTCCAGAGATAAGTATTCCTACAAAATGTATCAAAATAAACATCATGCCTCATTACCCCTTTATATTTGTTCAGACCCCACATGTATAGGTGTAACATTGATTAATGGAAATAAATTACAACCTTCTGTGACTCAGAATAAGTGACTCCAAAAGCTTAGCAAGGCTAATAACAACAACAACAAAAACGGGAATAAAACAGATTTATCAGGAAGCTAATCCAACTCTCATCCATAATATCCAGCATCTCATTTTTCCTGTTTGCCTTGAGCCTCAAAGCCATTAAAAAAAAAAAATACTGCCTTTATTAGCATTGCAATTGATGGCAATAACCATGAGAAGATGTTTAACTTTGGTTGAACTGATGAAATACTATTTGCTGTTATTACTGAAAGGAAGGCACCAGTTTTGCAACTCACCAATTTAGCTGCCAGTTTAACTTTGATCTACAATACGCCACTTTGCCACTTTCAAGCAGACACACACACACAAAAAATCTGTTCCCAGACTCTATACGATTTTTTAGACAGTGGCAATCTTTAACTAGCAGCAACTACTGTGTTAAAGCCACTCTACTTAGTATTCATAGTGTTACTGATCTCCAAATCAGATTTTAAACACTTTTAGAGTAATTCAGCCACAAGGTTAATTTTCTTTTTTAAGCAGAGTAGGTCACGATTGTTCATATAACTATATTTATTGCTAAATGAACATATTTTATCAAATAACTGCATTATTCTAGTTTTCAGAATTTAGTCAATTAACAGGAAGGAGGAGGAAACTTCTTCCCAGTCTTCTAAGAATTTAACATGTGAAACACTGAAAGATGAAACAATGCTATTTTTTGTGTGTTAAGAAAGCAAATTGTGTTTTAAGGATCAATTGAAATATTTAATTTGATCATTTAAAAAACATGGACAACTTGTTAATGAAGTGGTGGGAAAATCAAATTATGTTAGAGAACAACATTTTATTTGAAAACTGAATTAAGAAAAAAAATTAAATTACTGGCAAAAATAATTCTCACCCGAACAGCACATTGTTGTGCAGTGTTCTTTTTGGGTAAATGAGATATTTTCAGAAAAAAATTATCACTATTCTATAAACTTATATCGAGTTTACTCAAAATTCATGCCAATGACAAAATGCCTTTTTTGTGGCAGCTGTAGATGCCCCAATTCCTTCACATTCCTATGCTTTAAAACAAAAACTTCCTACCAAAGCCATTCTTGTTCATGAAATATGAACAATATTATCCAGGAGATAAACATGACCCAGAACCAGTTGCTTCAATACAGCCAAGACTTACTATGTCTCTTACTGCTGCTCTGCCCCACAGCCTGCTCCACCAGCGCACATCATCGCTCACTTCCCAGCATCACAAGCCTCCCAGGTTCTGGCCATCTGCTTCCCTGCTGTAGCCAATCCCTTTCTGCTGGGTGATACAGCACATGAGACTTTGGTTCCCGTTTGCTCAAAGAAGAAAATGTCTGGCTGACAAATGCTGCCTGCTTGACAATACTGAACACTATTTACAAACTGTAGCTACACTGAATCAACACACTTGTCCCTGATTCCAAGTCATGATCATGATTCACTTCAAGTCTGCAACAAAATTCTTTTTGAGATGGATTTCACTAAGTGTTAGCATAGGTCCCACTCCTATAGCAAGCTCCACTCAAGTGGGGCCCTCTGCCCACACCCAGACCCCCACCACAACCAACACAGCTCTGTGCAAGTTTTGGAGTAACTGGTGTATGATGCTCACACCAAAAAAAGGACATCAGTGAATAAATTCTCAATACATAAGCTGAACCCCATGCATATGGACCTTGCTCTCTGCAGCTTAAACCAAGGCATGCACCTAGGGAGTAACTCAAACAGTGCTCTCTCAACATCAGCAATGCTATGCTCGTTTGCATTAAGCATCTGACTACCTATCCGTGCAGGTCCTCTACGAAATCTGACAAGGCACTCTTTTATCTGATGATAGGAAATACAAAAAAAAAAAAAAAAATCAAACATGGACTTCCTCGGGGAATTCTGTCTTCTGGTTCGTGGGGATTTTACTGTTAATTTGGGGTTTTTTTTTCAAATAAGGTAGAGCTTTAAAAAAAAAAAAAAACACCAAAACTATTTTTCCTGTATCACCCTTAAAGTATTTCTTACTAGTACTAGTAATCAAAGGTTTGAGTATTTTAACACATTATTGTAAGAAGTTTGCCACTAACCTTTTCCTTTCCAAGGCACTTTGCATGACACCCAACAGCAGATGCCAACTCACTATTCTTTTATAGAATAAAAAACTCCAGAATCAAATGAGAGGCAAAGTAAGCCTTGAAACAAGAAAGCTGAAAATGACAAACCAACCAAGCATCTATTTATTTCCTCCCTTTAGATACTAAGAATATGAAATAATATTACCCTTTACATGCCTGAAGACTACACAGAGCCACTGGCTCAAGAAAGCAGCAATGCAGCATTAGGAACAAAGCATAAGGAATTTAGTACAGGAGATGAACTCACTGTAAGTGACCTGCTGCATCAACTGAGCAAGACCAGCACTTGGACTGGCAGCTGTTGGGTGTTTTCTCAATATATGACTTACCAGGTTTTGAACACTGTGGCCTGCATCATGCAAGACAGAGTAGCCAATCACAGTGCTTCCTGTTGGCTTCGAAGTCTATTCCCCCCGCCCCGGTAGTGTGGTATCCTACACTACTGCAGCGGTCTTTACTTGTAAGTAACGCATATACATATAAACCAAAGTCAACAGCAAGATTAAAGTTCTCCTCTGATAAAAACAGAAATGCAAGGCCTTGAAGTTCATATTATCTGCAACACCAGATACACCTGTGGGCATGCAGGCTTGTCACTGCCGGAGTGACTGAAATTAGGTGGGATCATTAGAACAGAGAGTATATAAACGTGCAGTTGCCTGCAACCTTTACTTCTTGTCTTTTTCATTGGCGCACTCTAAATGAAATTCAATTTTCATACTATCTCACGATGGGGACTGTGGCTGTAGCCTTCCATTTATTAGGCAGCGCTACAGCTTCAACGTTACACCTTAGGAGAAAAGGATCTGGTTCTCTGGAAACTGGCCCTTTAGCTGGTAGTAACATCCAGCTGTGCGAGTGGATGAACAACACCTCCAGATCTGATGGATAACATTTCTCAGTTCTCATTTCTTGTCCTGAAGACTAGTTCTTACAATCTGAGGCCCAAACTGCATAGCACCTTCTCAGGAAGTACACGGTTTTTATGAATGCATGACTGATCAGGAGAAAAAAAAAAAACCCGCACAAAACCCACACCACACCAGTCCATCAACCAAGAAAAACCAAAGCTGTGATACAAGAGGAAAAGAGACAAAATAGAAGAAAGATTTTGTTGTTTGGTTGGTTGTGATTGCTTGTTTTTTTTAAGATGCCATGGAACACATGATTTATCTTCCATTCTCATTGGGTTTTTTTTTTGGCAAGTTGCATCAATATTGTCTTCAAAAACCAGTTTCTTCAGACATTTAAAATGCCCAAGCCTGCCTTGCTCTTTCAGTTCCTGCAGTATATTGATTTCAAATCCAGGTCTCAGAACCTGCTGATAAGGAATTCTTATTCTAATAGGAATTATACCACTTCATTGTTCCATAGTAGAGAAATTGTGCTGAGCTTTCCACACTCACATTTAACTATTCTAACGTGGAAAGCATTTATCCGACTGCCTGTGAAACAGTATTTTTTAGCAAAGACCCAAGAGTCCTTAAAGCTTTGTGGCCCAGTTCACAAAGGTACATATTTATGACCTTTGAAATCCACTTTCCCAATTCATTCCAATGCTCGCTCAATTGCTCTCTGAAGCTTGTGGATGTCTTTGCACCACCTTTAACAGGAATTCAACTGGGTCTAGATGCAAAAAAAAAAAATAGAAAAGACTAGGAATCTCATGGTAAAACATTTAGCAAATATTGTTCAATGGAAAGTGAAGGTATTTTTTTCGTAACACATTAATGCTGGTGAAAATTCCAAGGAAAACTATTTGCTCTGATGAGAGAAGCGCACTGTCACTGAAAAGAACTGCAGGAGATAAAAGAGTTTGATCAGCCTGAGCCAAACTGGGGATTTTACCCTGCATTCCCCCTAGACGCCAAGTGAGCGCTTCTTTTACTAGATTATCATTATTGCAGGACACTTCTGTCCTCCACAAGTCTTAAATTCTTGGTTCATATGGAAGCACGGTGGTATCACACTGATGTTAGACTTACTTCCACAACACTTGTTTCTGACAAGTCACAATAAAAATATTACAGAATCACAGGTTTACTGGAAATGAAGAAGCAGTCTTAAAATTTATTGCTCAAGTCAAACAGGTTGTTTTATCTTACTTTTCTGAAGGTGCCATAGAGAAAGAAGGTTGACATGGGAAGATCAGCCACATCACCTTCAATAAGACTCCACAGTTCCATATCCTCAGATATTATTTTTCTTCTTTTATAGCTTACTTTCTAAGCATACAATCATACTAATATATTAATAACTCTTATTGCCTAGCCACTATAATTACATTTTTATACTCACTTATTGTTGCAGTTTCTATAACATACTAATGATAGTGCCGTAACAGAAAGATACGGATAGCAAGGAGTTACCCAAAGCATTGCCCGTTTCTGTATGCATGTGTGTCTTCTAGCAGATCACTTTATTTTTAGAGTGAACCTCTAGTGACCTGAGAACTGAAACATAGAACTAGCTTGTGCTCACAAAACATCAGTTAACCACAGCCTGAGTGACATCGAAGAAAAACAGATATTAGAACAGCAGCCCAAAAAAAAAAAAAAAATGTAGGCAGAAAATTACAACAGAGGCCTTGAAATAGCAAGCACAGACGATAACAGGGACCACAGAACTACCAAAACAAATCACACAAGACTGATTTACAGTCACCATATGCATGAACGTGTTGGAGATGGGTAAAATCTGTTTTAGGAGTAACAAAGAACAAATACCCATCACATCTAAAGCATAACATAAATAACAGGTCTTGGATACAATGGCCCATTATGAATCAGTGGAGGAAAAGCAAGAGAGCAGATTATGTTAGCAATCATTAAACTGACCTAAAGAAGACGCAAAACCATGGTGGAAAAAACATCATCACATTTCCCTCAGCGAAGGGCTCAGGATGTAGACAACACACTGTAAAACCACCTCCTCTTCCGTTCAAGGAAAATTAGCTTGTGAAACTTAGAAGCCAAAGCAGCATGGGAATAAAGCATAGTATGAAAATAGGGAGATATTACGTCTAGTTTGCACATATGTTTTTATATTATCATTGCAAGTTAGCTGTAATAAATAGATAATTTGGATATTAAGTGCTAGTATTGTGCCTGGACTAATACTTATTTGATTAGATGGTTAACAGTACTTAGGCTAACAAGAAATTACTGGCTTCAAGTAAATTTTTCCAGTTTGCACAAAATGGAGAGGGTATTTAGTCTGGTATCCTGCCTTTGAAGGCTGGCTGTTAAATCAGGATGTGACTTCATTATCACATTACTGTGTTCATTTTCTTACTAGAACTTAACTTTGTTAGGATTGATTTTGCTCAGTAATGAAGTGCAAACAGCTGAAACATTCCACCTTGGCAAAAGTTGAATGCCTCTTTCCTTCATGCAAACAAGAACATTCCTCCTGTTCTGGATGACACAGTAGCTTTTCCTCACTCCATCCCTTGTTACACCACACAAACACACACAAAATGCAACTCATTTACATTGAGCTTCTCAGAACTAAATTTTCCCTGAGCATTTTCTGCCAAGCTAAAATACCTCCTTATGATCAACATGCCGATTAAAAACATTTTCAAGTCTAAAATGTTTAAAGGACAGGAAACCTATTTTTGCACCTCATGCTACAAACAATTGAGAAATGCCATGTTCCTCCAATGCTGTACTCAAATTGCTCTGCTGCCTCTAAGAAATAAACACAGAATTAACATTTCAGCTAAGTTACACTTGATTTTTCTGCCTAGACCACCTTGTCACTATTGATTTGTTCTGGAGCACCCCAGCTGAGCTGTCGCAACAGAGCTTCAAAGATGACACACACACAAAAAAGCCATTCTCCCACTTCTGTTACCATTTTCAACTGCACTGTCCACAAAGAAATTCCACCTCCATTTCACATTTTGTGTCTTTTTTTTACATCACAACAGAAAAAAATTAGGTCATATGAAAACCAGCCATAAGCATCCTGTGACACTTCTGCTGCTGCTTGTGCCGCACAATACAGTGAATGCATGCACCGGTAGTTCAGGAATACAAGCTCTTTGGTGGCTTATCACTTAATTGGCAATTATAATCCTATAATTAATTACAGAAAAAAGCCTCTGGCAAAAAGCAGCTGGGCAAATCAAACATGAGACATAAAATTACTCCTAAAACCAGTCAACAGACAGCTTATCTGCAAATACAAACAAACCCCACTAGAGAGTTAGTACTGCCAATTACTGCACCCACTCAAGCCTCTAGCCATTAAGGGGCTGCATCCCTTCAGAAGTCAGAGGAAATGGTTGCAGAGCAGCCATCAATCTGATACTAGACTGGACTGATTTGTCCCCAAAAAGAAGGAGGATAAAAATTCCTGACTTAGCTTGTTGCTGTAAACACCCTGATATAATATCCTAGTTGACAATCATTTACAGAAGTAGTGGTGCAATAAATAAGCTCATGGAAGTGTCACTTACAGTAAGATGTCAGCAAGCCAAAAAAGCCAAGCCTGACTGGCATCCATCCTGCTGCACTTGACTAAATTCTTAACATCCCACTGCAATGTTAATTACAGGAACACAAGCATCTGCAGCCAACCTATTCTTTTTGCAAGAGTAGCAGATGGGCCAAAACAGTGAGTGACAGAAAATAAAATCTAATGAGATTCACCTCATCTCCCTTTTCTGATATTCAACACTTCTTCACCTTATCTCCTAATCTTCTAAACCCACCACTAAATTACTCCTCTAGCTAGAGGACAGCATAACGGATCTTGCCACGTGCTACCGATTTCTTGGCACAACGTAACTGAGCCCAATCAGCCTCTTACCAGGCCATTCAAAAAGCATTTAACATGGGACTGCTGAAGTAATGAAACTTTCTTGTGCTCCTTTTACAGTATTTGTAATTGTATGCACCAAACAGCTAATTCAGAGTGCCTCAGAGAGATTCCAGCTACTGCAACTAGCTTCAGAAAGACACCAACACGTGCATACCAATTCCCATCTTCTTAAAAGATAAAGTAAACCACACAGCTCCTTCTCTAAAGATCGTTGTGTTATTTGTGACCTCAAGTGTTTCACTTTAAATTTTAAACCAAGGACTATGTACAAACAAGCAATTCAAAGGATAATATATGAAACTGTGAAACAGCAAGAGATATGGATTCTCTATCTCAAGATTTTGCTTCAAAGTTTAGAAAAAAAAAATTCCTACTTTCCATTCATAACATTAATTAAGAAAGGTGCAAGTTCCAGCTCAGTAAAAATATAGTATGAGTCTTATAAAGTTTAATTGAGAAAACAAAAAATGAATAAACAGAAATTTTTTTTTTTTGTCACATTCATTACTGAACGAACCTCTGCTTCAGACATTTCTAAGGAAAGGAAGAGAAATGAGATATGTGGCGGTATCAGAGCCCTGCCTTCTCCCTTCATTGGCCTGTCAGTTTGAATCTAAAGTACAAACCTGCTCAGTGAGCATGTCAAATTGTCCAGTGGTATGAGCTGGGAGCCCATAGCCTCAAATTTTGACATCATTGCTTGATGCATAAGTGATTTGTCACTGAACTAGAATCCAAACATCTCATAGTACCCCTGCTAAAGGCTCCTCTTGCTCTATTTCTCAAATACGAGAAAATACAGAAGCATCTCCAAACATTCTGGTGCTTAGGGCTCTTATAATTAGTATAACCAGTATAAAACTCTTCAAAAACTAAAGCATCTGTATCTCCCTTATTTGGACATGGCAGCTGCTCACGGGGTACAGTGAGACAGGCTGCGGCACCTCCAGCAGCTCTTCAGCTTCCTCCTTAAGCAGAGTGTCTAAAATTACTCCTGTAATTTACCTTCACTTGCAAACAGTCTCAAGATCAAATTCACCAAAACATGTAGTTTCTGTTACCATGGCCACAACAATATTTTGTCCAGTATTATTTATATCTCCTATATCTTTCAAACACTAATTCATTAAGCTGCTAAAATAAGATTTCTTGTTCTCATAAATACACTGTAACATGCTAAAAAAGTAGGCTTTTGAGGACTAAGTTTACTGATCTATGTGCTAGAATTCAGTGTTAATTTTTCTTCATCTTTGTCTTTTCAAATCCCTCTAGTCTGTTATGAAGAACTTCCATAGAATCATTCAGGTTGGAAAAGACCTCTAGGATCATCAAGTCCAACCTTCATCCCAACATCTCTCTGACCACTAGACCATGTCCTGAAGTGCTACATCTACTTTTTTTAACACCTTCAGGGATGGTGACTCCACCACTTCCCTGGGCAGCCTGTTCCAGTGCCCAACCACTCTTCCAGTAAAGAATTTCTTCCTAACATCCAATCTAAACCTCCCCTGGCACAACCTGAGGCCAGTACCTCTTGTCCTGTCATTAGTTACTTGGGAGAAGAGACCAGCACCAGCCTCACTATAACCTCCTGTTAGGTAGTTGTAGACAGCAATAAGGTCTCCTCTCAGCTTCCTCTTCTCCAGGCTAACAAACAGTATAGCTTTTAAATATTGTGCAGGATTCTGCGTGCTCAGTTTTGTATTGCTAGCACCCACATGCACGGAGTTAAACGAGACATGACGGGGGTTACTAGAGACCTCAACAATACAAACAAACATGTCCCATGTGCACAGATTCAGAGCAGGTAAGCCAACACTAACTGGCTCCATCCAGACCAAAATGAAGTACTTTTCCGAACCAAGCCTGCAATCAGAGCAAAAAATCTTGGAAAACCTCAGAGGTTTGGGTAAGCTGAGAGAGGTTCCCAGGGTATGTCAGTGCAAAACTAACATGCTGGGAAGACTCAAAAGACAAGTGACTTACTGCAATGGACAGTCAAGTTGCTTTACATTTCTACTAAATCCGAGATTGAATGAATTGGACCCAACTCTATGAACTTCTGCCCTATAGGAAGATGATGTTCATGTTTCCGTTTACTGACTACTGTGCGTCAGAAACATTTAGCTGAAACTGGTGACAGGAGCAAGACGGACATTTTAGAACATGTTGGGGAGACGGCAGGCTCCAAAGATTTGAACATAGGTTAATCTTTGCATCCGAAGACTTCAAATGCAGACTACCCAAGCGTGTTTGAAGTCCACATAAATAGCTGTCCCTCTCTGTGTAATACAGTCCAAAATGTGCTCTGTGTTGGATTAGCACATGTAGTGATGCATTCATTTCACCAGAACCCTGTCAGAATCACACAGGTATAATGGAGAGGAGCCTGGCTCTGTCTAAATAAGTTTCTTCATCTTCTTGTCCTTTTTACAGTATTCCAGTTTATGAAGAGACTATTCAGTCCTGCTTCACCATGATGACCTTAATGGCATAAATGATCTCTTATAATTCAGTTTTCTCTTTATGTTCAGATTGGCTGCTGTATTCAAAAGACTGAAATGGATTCATTTGTTTGGACATGTGAAGATGCAGAGAGCACCTTTCAATCCATCACTCCGGAGAATGCATTACTGATGGCAGGAGAGGTCGCCGAGGCAGCTGCCTCTCTGGCAACAGAAAAAGCAGCATCTGGAGTTAACCGAGCTAAGGCACTGCCATTTTCTCATCCCATAATATGAAGCCAGATCGTATCAGCTCACAGTGCCAACCAACTCATTTTGTGTGCTTTTGAATACTCTGCAAAGTAATGATATATGCCTCAAAACTGGAATTCAGTAAGTTCATCTGGGATCTTAGGCATTTACCATTTAAGACCGCTAGCTAAACAAGGGCTAGACCACAGGAAGCCTCAAGGAGAGGAATTACATGGGAGTTGCATCCAACTGATGCCCCCCATTTGCCATCTCTGGGAATTATCCTCAGCTGGAGTCAAGCAAGGAATAAATACCAAGCGCAACTGGAAGAAGAGAGAGTTACACAGAGGAAAATTCAGCATTCTTTTCCCTCCTGTGATTAAAAAAAAAAAAATCCACAGAAATGCTTGAAAATGGGGAGAGCACTCGGGGAAGCGCCATACATGCCTACCCTGTTCTCTTGCTCCTTCGGTATCAGGTGTGGCCAGTCACAACAGATTTGAGGACACCTGGGTCTGACCCAGCACAGTCACACTCATGCCCCTATCTCTCACAAGATCAGTTTGAGCAGCCGTACTCCCTCATCTTGAATGTCTTCAAATTCATGTATTTACAGTTTTTACAATTTGGTCAGGGGGAAGATTGGCAGAAAGGTAGGTACGATGGGGGATTGTGTTATCTAGCAGTTAAGGTAATAGTCTGGAGTTGGGAAGAGACCAGAATTTCAGTTTCCATTTCAATGACTACTTAAAATTACGGTGAGAGAGGTAGCCTCCCCTGAGCACTAACTGTGATATGATGCTTTGGATATCCTAAGCGTCAGGATAGCCAGGTGGGACTCAGGAAAGAGGACTGTTAGGTGACCATTTCCTTGCACTTTATTTCTGCTTAGTCCATCTCAAGTGCAAGGATTCTGCTGGTTAGCTGCAGAGAAAGCAGCAGCTGGAACTTCACAGTGTAAAATTAGACTTTTAAGAGGTATTGAAAAGGAGGAATTTTATTTTTCTCCACGGCATTGACAATCAGTCATGGTAGGAAAGGTGAGTATATCTGCAGAAAGACTGTAAGAACATCTGGTACTACCAGTACATTAAATTCTCCAATAACTGCCCAGCTCTGGTTACATGTTTAAGACCAACTTCTTGATATAAATTTGAAAGCAGCAGGATTGCCCTTCTCTAACTTTCATAACTATCTCCTTAGGGTGCCAATAAATATCTTCTCTATATTGTTTAATACACTTCACAGTAATGATACCTTTCTCAATAATAAATAAATTAACCTGATTAAAACTAATGCACTGCTAAGTAGTAAGTTAGGCTGTTGGGTTAGGTATTTCTTGTATTTTATGTTCATTCCCTTTCATGATAATAGCTAAGTAACAGACTCAAAGCACATTATCTTAAATTGAACTGAAATAAGACTTCAACACTCCTTTAAGTATTAAAAAAAAAAAAGGAAAAAATAGAACTGATTGAGTCTGAAAGGTTTTGTTCAAACAAAGCCAGACAGTTTTTATTTCATTTTAAGAGTGATTTACTCTTTCTACCTTCTGTCATTTTTGCATAAATGAAAAATAGAGTAAAACTCAAATAGTGAAAATACTTCAAGCATGCCAAAGTGAAATGGCTTAAATTCCCCTCTTTTTTCCCAGCCAAAAATATTTTTTTACTTCTATTAATTCACAAAAGTCACCTCAAATCACATCTCAAATCTTTATTTAGGGTGAAGGACTACACTTGTAACTATAAAAATTGCTTATAATGTTTGGTTTTTTCTTTTCATCACAGGATAGAGAACTTCTCCAACCAAGCACAGGACACCAGAAGCTACAATAAATCACTTTAAGCTGTCTGAAATATGTGCTCTTGAAGTGATGTATCTGCTAAAAAAAAAAATCAACCAAACAAAAACCACTAAAAAACCCACCAACAAAAACCCCAAACAAAACCAATCCAAAAAACCCCAGAGGAATAAGTTTTCTTGACTTCAGAAAGTTTTAGACTATGCTCATGTAGTTCAGTTACACTATATTGTGCCTTCAAAGGCACCATGGTTGCCACCTTCTGTTGATGTATTTTCCTGAACATCACTTTTCCCCCAACAGCATCATTATGCAACAGATTTTTCTTCACCATGTGACATACAGCAGATGCTAAATGTGTCTTATCCACATCTTATCCATCGTTTCCCCCCTAAATTTGATGGGAGAAAAGGAATCATGTTCCTTCTTCATCTAGTCCTCACCTTTAACTTCTGAAGCTACCTGTGCTTCTTCCCGGACAAGTGTACCACTTGACAAGTTCAAGTACCACTTGAAGGGTAGCCAAGGGACAGGTGTAGGCCCATTTTATGGCATGAGCTTACTGGCACATTCACACTGACAGCCAGCTGATGAGACTTTTAGGAAAGCCCCGAGACAAACGGGACAGAAATCCTATCTCCTTTATCCGAAGGACAGATTAGTCCAACTGCAATTAGGCAAAAGGGACCTTCTCAGCTCTCTGCATCTGCAAGGCAGTTTGTCTCACCTTGCAGCATTTCAATTTAAGACACAGGGAGTTTGTGCAGATTCTTGAAGCAGGACACCTCAAACACCAAAGTCCCCTGCACTTCAGTGTAAGACCAGACACCCCAGGTAGAGAAAGGCAGAAGCAGATAACGATCCTCTATGCTCACCACGTCCGTTTTTGTCAATAGCACCCCAGACTTAGATTTTCATATCTGAGGTGGTAGGCAAATGAATAACAAGCTCAGTTAGTAAACCTGGGTTTTCAGGTGTTTTTTTTGTTTGTTTTTATTTCAGAAAGTATTTACTTACTCCCTTCAGAGCAAGGTAGACTATACCGGGGACAACAGGATGCATTTAGGTCCTGATTTAACCACCAATGTCATATAATTAAACAAAGGCTCAATGTTTACCTCAGTGCACAAGGGTTTGACTAGCCCATAACTTCACTTTTTCTTCCAGCACTTTCCTCACATCTGTGAAGAGGGAAGCTCTGCTCCCATTCTGCCCAGTAACCTTTTCCTTTACGCATTTTCACCACCTGAGTATTTCACAAAATGAAGTGTAATGACTTGCACCCTGGCAGCAACTTGCAAGAGGCACCAAAACAAATCAAGTGCAGCACTGCTCACGGGTTGACAGCTGTAATAAATTAAATTGCCTCTCCCACTTCAATTCATTATGCCTTCCATGAAAACAGACTTAGATGTAAAATGAGCTATTCAAAAAACCATTCTGCATTTCTATTAATCTAACAGAGTGAATTGTTTTCTACACCGTAAAGCTAACAACCCTTGTCCGCACAGATCTGCATCACAGCATAAAGCTATAGCACCTGCCCAGTGAGAAGCTACAAAAAGGCCACGTAGGGATCAAGAAGATACCACCTCCTAAGGCTGACTTAGAAGCTACCAGTCTGTGAAAAATGTGTTTCATTTGTTTAGATGCCTTCAAGTAGTTGCCAAATCTGTGTTATTTAGTCCCTAAACAAATTCAGTATCCTTTCAGTTTCAGCAGTGGAAATTATCCTTCACTTTGCGTTGGAATTTCAGACTGTTGCCCACTGCCACCTGCTGGAGCTGGGGGAATTTCGCAGTGGAAAAAGAAACTGGGCATTGCAGTGGGGTTTTGTGCACGCTTCTATTTACCGGATCCACCAACATTATGTCTTGCTACTGTTTCAAATGTAGAACTATTTTCAGGCATGTTTTACTGTTCACTTTGACCTGTCTTGCTCCAAGAAAACAATTTCCTGCAGAAGCTGGATGCAGGTAAGAAAAGGCAGAACGCACTAGTTTTAACCATATTTTTGTTGTGACCAAGTGTTTATAAATACAAAGGGAGAGGCAAAAAGAGAAGGTAATTTAACATTAAGTTTCATTTTCTGAGATAAGCAGCAAAATCTAACTCTACTTTTTATACAGCTGTGTATTTAGGGAATCTAAGGACAGCTGCGTTTTATTATTGTGTCTAAGTCCAGCTTAGAGAGCACTGTATGCAACAAGCTTAGTCCCTAAGCTTAAATATTTGCCTCTTGAAAAATCAGTTTAATTAATCCAACAACTGCAAAAAGACAGACATCTAGAAATGTAATGATCAACACACAAAACCAGATGTTACTTACCTGGTATCACAGAAATACTCCTACAAGTAGGAAAGTACATTAGACCAGGGAGACAGGCCACTGCTTAGAAGCAGTACAGCTACCTCAGTGTGGCTTCTGTCCAGGCTGTTTCACCCTCTTGCCAACTCTGGCATCCAAAAAACACCATTAGCAGACCCAAAGGGTCATGAAACTCCAACTATTCAGAGGCTGTACCACAGCCTTCTTGAGAAACCTGAGGAACTGTTGCAGCTTCCCTGTCTTTTCTCTTGCTGAACAAAGTGTTATTTGGAGGTACATGTTAAGGTTTTCCAGTACTTTGAGCATTTATTTTTTGGAAGATATTTTAGAAAAATTCTTATTATGCATAATAAGGGATTGCTTCAGAGTCAGATTACAAATAGATGCTGAGTACTGTAAAGTTACTGCAGCAGTGAAGTGCAAGCAAGCCTTTTGCATAACCTGCTTGGTCATGTATGGTTCAGCACATGGATGTTCTCAACATTGAGGATGCTCTCAACATTGAGGATGCTCTCACTAGCCTGAATGAGACAGATTAAATTTGACAGCCAAAAATTTATCTAGACAGAAAGCTTTACCAGCTTACAAAGAAGGCCTAGGCCTCAATACTTCCAAGAGATTTGTTTTGTGCACTTTGGCTTATTGACTTCACAGTCGTACCACATTGTCAGGGTGCAGCTGAGCCAATGAAAAGGCTTTTACTGTATGGCAGCACGTCAAAACCTCAGCTAGTCTTGCATGTCAAAGCACCTTGACATACAGCTATTTCAGCAAGTAGCCCAGGAATACACTAAGCATTTAGAGCCTGGCCCCAAAACATTTGCTTCCAGAGCTGTCTGAGGTTATGGACGTTAAACTGTTGGAGGTCATGCCTTACACTTTTCCCTTTCTTAGCTTTTCCTTCTTCCTTCCCTATCTTAGTACACAGTATAACAGACAGATGTCTTCTCTGCAAGATGCAAAGCTTACAGCAGTATGGGTACAAAACTCAGCTGGTTTGTTTCGTTCCCTCGAATACCCTGACCAGCATTCACCATTGCAGAGTACTCACTGAAATACAAGGGAGTTCAGGAGTTTCTACTGATCATTCAACAGCACTTCGTTCTAGTTGTCCTTGCTGCTGTCTGTGAGGAAGGCAGCATTCATCCCCACTGTACCAGAGAAACAGAGGTACTGTGAGGTGAAGTATTTTGCTCCTGTTACAGAGCAGAGCAGCATCAAGACAACAGCTTTCTCAATACCAGTCATTGCCACTGCAGCACGCCGTTTCCAACAAAGGTAGTATTTCTTTAGGATAACGTACATCTTCTAGCCATGTCCAGGAGCTGTGGCCAAACACTCATCGCTCTAGATGTTGCTGCACAGACCTGGAGACTGACCTATGTCCACTTCCAAGAGACTCCCACAACATACATCTATTTCTTAGCGCTAACTACCATTCCACTGCAAGGCAGCAGATGCCTTACAAAGCCTGCTTTTATTCCAGCATATAGTAAAAGGAGATACCATACTTTTGTATATTTCTGAAACTGTGACCTTGTAATCTCAAAAATGTTTTCTAGAACCTAAGTCATCAGAGTAAGAGGAAGGGGAAAGCTGAATCTCTCTGCTGCCTGTCCCTCTAAATTGTTAGTGTACAACAAAAACACTGAAGTGACAACTGAAATGAGAGATGATAACTAATGAATACAAAAGTAAACAAATATATTTTTACGTTAACTGTATATTGCTGTGACAGTGCCCAGAGATCAATGGAGAATAGTCTTGTGGTGCTCTGAACAGTACAAACATAAAATAAAGTGACAGCTACAGATCTGACAAGCTCATAGGCTAAATGAAAAGCTTACAAGGTTAAAGAGACTCTTTCCATTGACTTCAGTAAGCTTTCAGCTAGGCTTTAGGACTTCTGTGGCCACGCAGCCACAACAGTCTCCCTGAGCACGCATTCCAGTAGCTTCCTCTGCTTTCACCCTTAAAGAGGGGAACAGAACAGAGCTAACCCAACAATTTAAGCTCTATTTGTAAAGGCATTCAGACGAAGAAACATAAAAGTGCCTGGATCTAAGTTTGTAAAAGGTATTTGGATACACAAGCCCCACTGAAATGAACAAAACAGTCCTACGGAAACTTCAATACCCAAACACCTTTAAAAACTGCAATCTCAATTTAAAAAAAAAAAACAAAGCAAACAAACAACAACAAAACCACCCATTAGCCCACACAAACTTTCCCTGAGAGTAAAATAGCTGATAAATCTGTCAGCACTGCAAAATAAAAGCTCTTCCTTAGCTGCTTAAGAATGGCAAAGGGTACAGTTCTCACAATAACCCACTTTCCTTTCGGAAGCATTGCAAATGAACACCTATCATCACACTACAGCTCTTTCCACTGAAATGCAGAAGATCCTATGTCAAGGTTAGTCACTTTTTCCCCATGCCATGAAGCCCAGTTAAAGACCTAACTTTCATCCCAGTGAATGTCTTAAAAGCATAAGCCAAACATGAGAGTTTTATTTGGGTTTTTTTGTCCTTCGACACTTGCAGAGAAAACAAGAATGCCTGCTGGCCTAATAAACCAAAGGACTACACACACAGTACTGGGGACTTTCACTAGTGGGACGTCAAACTATAGAAGGAAAAATTGGTAAATTAATTTTTGTTGAACAAACTTCTTTTTTCAACCCTAACTCTTGTTCCCTTGATCAATTAATAGAATTGCTTTCAGGAGAGGATTTGCATGCGGGATTTTTTCCCCCCTCCAGACAAGTAATTTATTCCACTTCAAAAAAACATAGAAGCCATTCCGTGGGTCACACAATGTAATCCAGCATTTCCAGGATCTGTTCTTCTGCACCATTGATGTGTAGACATATTGCTATCAATGACAGCTGTATGTCTCAAGCAGAGAATACATCCCACACTCTTAAAGGGTTAGAGGTTTATGCCCTGCGAAGAAACTGTAGCATTACATTCAATTTGAATAATATCAAGCATAAAGATCCAATGACTGATGTTTTCCATGAGAAAACAATTCCTCTAGAAGATATTATGTTTATATATGAATATAACATGAGATTCACAAAGTTGTTGCTTTCATAGGCTGCATGACTATGATAAATGTGTATGTGTAGAAGGTTAAGCAGAACTGGGAGAAGATATTTAAATCTATGATGCTTGACAGCTTCTTCCACATTAGTAAGCTGTCTGTCCTCACGTTCCACACTTCTCCTCCCACCCTTGGAGCAACAGCCCACTTCCTTTAAGTACCAGTGCCGCTTGGGAGGTAGCTGGGGAAACTGCAGGAAGAAACGTCTCCCAGCTGAGACCCTCACTTTCATTCTCCCAACAGCTTTGCTTATTTATTTTGCCCACCAGAAGCTTGGCTCTCTCAACACCCTCTGTTCACTGCTCTCTCCAACAATACCTCAGAACCAAAAATCCCTAGTAGATTGCAGCTTTTCTCCCACAAGGTCCCCAGCCACGTTTTCCAACATCCCACTGCCCCAGTAATTTCTCCTCAGTATGTCCAGCCGTGCCAGGGCAACTGAGCGTATTGCAGGTACAGACTGGAATACAAATATGTGCCATTGCCACTGTAAAAGCATTATAAAATGTGTCCAGAATAAACTAACAAGAATATTTAATGAAATCCTGAAAAAAGTCCTTAAAGGTACTACACGGTTTCTATCTTATTTTATGGACACGGGGCTGGTACAGGCCCTGGCATCCTCTAAGTACTGATTATCATAAAGCAAAAACTAAAACCTTTCAGGAATCACAGCATGGTAGCAATCTCCTTCAGCTGTTACTCTCACTAAAAGTAATTTAAATGTCAGATACTGATATATCCAATTGTATGCAAAACTGCAAATACATTTTAAATCCTGGCACTGGGTTCAGCAGGAATGAATTTTTCTAGATGTAAAAGGTAAGGAAAGAGAGAATACAAAAACCTCTCCCACCCCATCTAAAAGCATGAGTAAATGAGTGCTTAAAGAGGTTTACCAGCTTTTCTTTCTTTCTTACAGCCATTAGACTTGTGGAAAACCAGTCACTCATTCTTTACTGTTTGTTGTGTGAGCACTTGTGGTCTGGCCAAAAAGAAGAGATTGTGCAATGACTCTGAGCATGTTTAATAAACACTACTAAAAGCTTACATTGAGGAAACAAAGTTTAGAAACACTAGCAAAAGTGCAGAAATACAGAATTAAACTATTGCTCTAATTCAACTACAAAGTGTTCCAGGCTCCAACTGAAATCCTAGCTAATAAAATAAGCTGTGAATCTGAGAAGTTTTCAGTTAAAGGAAGTGAGGAAGGAAATAATATTATGCACATTTTTACACATGAGAAACTGAAGCTTGTTATAATTAGGACTCCCCAGGTGTACTGTAGAGCTCACCAATAACACCAGATCCCTTAAGCCTTAAAGAAGAGACTTTAAACCCAAAAAAAACCTTGAATTTCCCATTTTTCCCTCATATAATAAATTTGCCTATTCATTTGTAATTACATTTGGCAAAAAAAAAAAAAATACTGCTTAGTGAAGTGAGGGTAACCCTAACACTCTCAAACTAAAATAGTGCAGGAAGGTTTCCATCTCTGTATTCCCACAGAGCTGTAAAACGTACTTCTGCTCCTGTCTGTGTACCCAGATTAAGAACCGAAGAATGGCCTCTGCAGATCAGACTAGAAATTCCTTGCACCGTATCTCATCTGCAACCATAGCCACCAGCATACATTCCAGAAAAGCATAAAATGGAGTAAATGTTCAGTGGTACCTCCCCTGAATACTCTCTCAACTTCCAACAACCCACGGCTGTGGAATCTAATGCTGCGTATCTTGCAATAGGCAGGTTTAATTGTGTTGAGTGGTGACACTGATTATGTGACATGGAAAAATAAGACCATAAACTCATTGTGACTTTAAAAAGACATTAGTCCAACTCAGAGGCCGTAGCAGGTGGTTTCCTTTTTTGCCCTGCATAGCTTGCTTTTTACATGCTTATTTTGTCCTGCTAGTTCTGAAAGGCATTACCACAAGTTGTACAGCTGATCTGGAAAGCGTACGTTTATATACTATTAAAGATGTGTCACAAATATTTAGTATGGGGAACAAACAACTTTCTAGTCATACATAGAAATGAAAATAAATGCTGTGAGTACTAGCTCAGTAGAAACGCAAGGTATGGCTAACATTTACAAAGAAACTGAAATTCAAGACAATGAGGAATGGAAAGGGGGTCTAGGGGCAAGAGAAAGGAGGAAGTGTAACAGACAAGAGGATGGAATTTCAGCACAAAAAGACAATATGCAATAATAAGTAATTAAGCATACCTTTTTGTGGTAACTGAATAACTATTAATGCGGTATTCTTTCATCTCATTATATATTGACTAATTAATTGTATATCAATTCAGAAACACAAACTGCATGACAGATCCTAAGAAGATATGACTCTGCAGTTCAGAAAGACAAACTAAACAGCTGCAGGTAAGAATTGCAAATTACATTATTGTATTAGAAGCATATTCCAATCCTAGCCAAATAATTGCTAGAATTAAGAGACTGATGGTTAATCTCATAGATCACTCCATAAAGCTCTACCTCAAACCAAAGAGATAAGTGAGACATTTTCTCTGAGGAAACAAAATGTTAAGCCTTTATTTGTATTCTGCTTTGAATTGTTAATAACGTTTTTGCAGCATAAGTAACACAGTAAATTATGATTCTCCGAAACAACTCTTTAGACTCTTCTAAATCTCCCCAAACAGCCATTTGCCATGATACCCATCTAAAACCTGACCAAGGCACAGGCAGCTGTTGCACTCCGATCCTCCCAATGACGACTGCTTGGCTCATTGTTCTCTTTTTCCACGTCTGCTATATCCACCTGCTGCCTGTTTATACACAGATTAGAAAGTCCTTGGGACAGGGATTGTGTCTTTGTTCTATATTTGTACAACATCTGCCACCTAGTAACTGACTACAAACTGAATTACTTCTCACTGAAGAAAAAAGATGAAGACATTATTGGCTAAAGAGAAGTGAGATTTTTTTCCTACCTTTTCTTTCATGGTCAGACATATTCTATAAAAATATTTTTCAAGTAGATTCATGAATTAGTTCATTTTCCCAGCCACCATGAGGCAATTGGGAAGGCCATTGTTCCACATACTAAGAAATAAGACTCCTCAAATTAGTATGATTATTTTGCACAGCAAATCAGAAGAATTTAAAGAGCTTGTAATGAAAAATAGCATGAACTGAGGTAGCGTTTCAATATGAAAATGGTTCTTGCAGTAAAGCGAGATTAGTATCAGCTGGAGTTCCAAAACTCATCATGCATCACAACTTAGAAAAAAACTGTACTTGTTATTTCTGAAAATAAAACTGATTTCAGGTATTGTGATAAAAAAGCATCCAAGCTGTTGCTGAATCTCAGTCTTCGACACTAACTTCTTATAAAATTTCCTATATTTACAGGGAATGTAGAATTGAATTATTTTATGGTCAGTGTATTATTCTCCATCCTATTCAAGAACGCACTACCCAGAATAAGCAGGCCAAATCCCATATTGGATTTGAGCACAGTAATTGAAGGCAAACAATGCATGCCTCTGTAACAGTCTCCCATGCTCACAGATCTTCTACTGCTGTTCCACTTTATTTTTACTTTGGTACTGACAAACCTTCTAAAGTCCCTATTAGGGTAAGAGCATTACTTATGAGTGTATTACATTACATACACCCTTAAGGTCTTTGCCTGTAGAGTGTGCAAGATACACTTAGTGTACTAAGGTAACAAATGAAGAACATTTGTATATGTAAGTCAAAGAATTTCATCCTATGTAATTCAATGTTTAGGCTGCACGCTTTTAGTAGATTCTTCACAGAATCACAGAATCATTCAGGTTGGAAAAGACCCTTGGGATCATCAAGTCCAACCACCAACCCTACTCTGCAAGTTCTCCCCTAAACCATATCCCTCAACACCACATCTAAATGACCCTTAAACACATCCAGGGATGGTGACTCAGCCACCTCCCTGGGCAGCCTATTCCACTGACTAATCTTTCTTTGAAAATTTTTTCCTAATGTCCAGTCTAAACCTACCCTGTTGCAGCTTGAAGCCATTCCCTCTCGTTCTATCACTAATTACCCGTGAGAAGAGACGAGCACCAACCTCTCTACAATGTCCTTTCAGGTAGCTGTAGAGGGTGATGAGGTCTCCCCTCAGCCTCTTCTTCCTCAAACTGAACAGTCCCAGCTCCTTCAATTGCTCTTCACAAGATTTATTCTCCAGACCCTTCACCAGTTTCGTTGCCCTCCTCTGCACTCACTCCAGCACCTCGATATCTCTCTTGTATTGAGGTGCCCAAAACTGGACACAATACTCAAGGTGTGGCCTCACCAGCACTGAGTACAGCATGCACATATACAGCTTCTGTTTCTCTGTAAACTCTTACTGTCTGCTATTTACTTATTGGAACCTTCCTTTATCAGTGAGTATAAACTACTACACAGCACCAATGTGCCATTTTTCAAGGCAGCCTTTCAAGACTTGCTGTTTTACGTTAGAACATAGCGAGAGGAGGACTAGAAAAAGTCATGATACAGAAATCAAGCAAGAGTCACCTCTGTGTCCCTGCCTCAGCAGATTGCCAATTTTCCCCTCAGATCTCAGTGCCATGATGCCTTGGTACCATGTTCCTTTCTCCACTTCATTTCTAGGTAAGTTCTTCTGATATATTGTTTGAACTTATAAAAAACCAATAATCTTGTCAGCGTGGAAATGGGGCCTGCATAGGCTGCTGCAGGATTCCTAGGAAAGCAATACACAGTGACCATTAATCAAATGGTGAATCATGGCAACTTTCATTGCTTCAATTAGTGTTACATACTCAGATCCTTTTCTTCAGTTAAGTAAAACTAAAAATTTTACTTCGAGCCTTTCACTACTAACCACAGGGACTCAATGTAAGCTTTTCACATTGTATTTAGTATTTTTCCTGTTTTACTGATTATCTGCATAAGCTGAGACAATGAAGAAAGTGAAAGAAGTTACTTAGCAAACATTAGGTTGTCCTCAACCTGCCTGCCTTGGCAATCATACCCAAAAAGGTCATCATACTCCAAAACGCCATCCTTGGTTAAGCCTCGAGTTAGTTCCATTCTTTCAAGGAAACTGTCATAAATATTTCTTAAAATACTTGCATATACTAGAAAAGAAACAGCTTAGCAAGAAATAACACATATTTGGTATACTTTTCATAATGAAACAGTTTTTTCCTTCATCTTGGTCTTTCTTGGTGCACCAGTAACTACAACATTTACCTTCACAAGCCCTTCTAAACAAGTGTGCCCTGAGTATCAGACTGGCTACTTCAGGCTGGAAAAGACAGAGATATTTCCCTCTGTGCAATCTATTGCCAGACATTCCTTTTCTTTTCTATTTCAGGCAAGTCAGACTCAGGATCTCAGCTGAGATACAGTATGTCAGAAAAAAAAAGATGGCCTCTTCAGCAGGAAGAGACCATACCTTTTTGGCTTAAGGTGCCCTGTTACAGCAACAATGCATTTTCAACATTGTTTGGATCTTTTAACAGATCTACGAAATCCAGTCTTTATCAGAAAGCCTCATAAGGATGCCTCTGAAGAGGCTTATTCCTTCAGAAGGCACCAAATGGACAGAGTTACCATTATAAGTTCCTAAGCAATTGTACACTTTTGGCACAGACTGGGAATATATCCATCCTACGTTCCCCAAATGCATCTTACTTGCCTTGCACTACGGTGTATCTGTATTTTTAAAAAAAAAGTCACTCTTCAGCTAGATGCATTTCTTTATAGCAGAGAGCAAAGCTGAAGTGATTTCATGGCCCGACAGAATGACAGAGTACCATGAGGGCTACATTTTCCTGGGAGTTTTGGTATCAACACACATCTCCACATCCGTAAGTCTGGTAGTTAACACCTCAGATGTGATGGATCCCAGCACTTCACATCACACAAGTTTGCAATGATCCTACAAAATTACTTGCCATCCATCTCAAGTTTCAGTGCCAAGAAACGCTTCTGACGTGTAACCAAGGGCCTGGCAGCAGGTCTAATAACAGTGCTAGGTTTAAAATGCTGCAGTCACCAGTCAGTCACACTACAGAGCAGGTCATGCATAGCAAAGAGCTGCTTTATTAGCTTGATGGAATATGCAGCATGTATAAAATGATAGAATGCAGCCACAGAGTAAAAGCCAAAGCTGATACAAAATACACCATCACGGCCCAGATAATGTGTGCCATTCACAGTAATGTTAGAGATCCATTCTAACCACTGCATGTTAGTAAACAGTAAATTCTTGAGATATGACAGTTATGAAGCCATCCAGGCTTAAAACCTAATTTTGTTTTCATTCTGGGGGTGAAAAGAGGAACTGGAACTGGGAGGAGATAAATACATTCTCCTGCAAGCTGCAAAGCACAATAGACACATAACAAAGATGAACTTTGAGACTACTTTCAACACTAAATTAGTAAGCACACTAGTGATTTGCTCCCACCCCGCTGCCTAGGCTCCCTTGTCCTTTTCCAAAACAGATTGAAGTACTCCTCCTGACTTCACCAGCCAAGAAGCAGCCCTTTTATTATTCAAAAGGCATAAAACAGTTATTAAGAAAGTGAAAGGAATGCAGCCTATTTAGGGATATAATGGAGAATGACTAGAAGCAAGGGGCCTCCTTTACTAACAAGCAATGAACAACTGCAATTCACTGTTGTTAGGGTACTTTGTGCAAACCTGAGAGCTTATTAAAATGCATTGTGTACAACACTAAGCATTTATGAGGTAACCTGCCTCTGTAGACAGTCCTGGGACTTCCTATGTCTTCCTAGCAGTTTTCTATAAATTTCTAATAATCCTGCTACAAAATCTACAGAGAGGCTTGCAAATGTTAGATGTGGGGAGGGTTTTGTCACAATCCTCTCTGGTTTGTTTCAAGAAAAATAGAAGTATTCAAATAACTGCACCAGCTTCACAGAAAAAAAAAAAGAAAAAAGTCAATGTAACTTGAACTTCTATCTCACTTGATATATACTGGATCCACCGATGGCAAGTTTGTGATTACATTTGTGACCTAAATGGTGGATGACATCTTTGACTGTCAACCTGCTACCAAGGTATCAAGGAAATAAAGAAACATGATCTTCTGTCTTCAGGATACCCTACATTCAAAGCTATCTGTACTACAATTTCATTTTCCTCTTGCTTAATTTAGAACTATTATATCACATTCTGATGTGATACAGAACTTTTCTTTCATCGGTAGCAATACAAGATGATATTTTTTGTATCCTGCTCCTCCCAGCATCAGCACACCTGAAACACCAGGCTCAGCGTCGATATAAATAAAAAGACTGCAGCAATATGAGATAGGGAGCGATCTTCCAACCCAAAACCGGGGTCATCACAGAATTGATGTTAACTGTAATCAAGAAATGCATCAGCACCAAGGGTAGAATCACAGAACATTATCTGCAGCATTTGATGATTTTTTTTAACCCTATCTAAATAACCAGATACACTGATAAAGCATTAAGAGTCAAAGTGTATTGGGAGAAGAGAGATCATAACTGAGGAACACACCAGAGTGAAATAACTGCAGTTTGCCATCACTAGCTGCATCGCTAAAAGCTGCAGTAAAAGAGTTCTACTGCATAGTTGCCAGAAATTATACAGATGAATACTGGTAGCAAATGATTACTTATATTTTAAAACTGAAATTATCTGTTACATTTTCTTCTTTAGAGGGATATTTTTTAATGCTCTGTGTAAAAAGTTTAGTATGTGATGACTCAACACTTCAATATAAATGTTCATTATCATGTTAGGTCTTCTAACAAATTCATACAAGGAATTTTATTTTCAATGTAACACTTTTGTGGTCAATGTGCTTGGATATCTGAAAATACAGCTGCAAAGACTAATAATAACATGGAGATCTAGATCTATGAAGATGTACAAAAGCACTATAATTACTTCTAAACAACCCTAAGGGTGGTCTTCAAAGTCTTGCATTTGTTGTCACACGTTAATATACACAGATTTCCTATCACCACACGTGTGGAGTGCATACAGCACACAGACAACATCAATACAATTTGTAAATGTGGAACTCAAAAGGATTCAACAGGATGAGCGGATTATACACAGCAACAACACCAAGTTAGGGGCCAATTTCCAGCCTTGTTTCTTTCCACGTTTCATTACAATTATTAACTCTGTTTATATTCTTGTAAACAAGTCACTCAGCCCTCAAATTTTAACCTTTCTCTGTCTGAGGGCAGTTTCATAAGCCTTCTCTTCACAGCCCTCAACTCTGTTTCCTTCACCACACATTACAGCACCCTGAAAATCTATGCTGCTCAATTCTCAGCCTCCTGCTGTTCTCTCAGAGACGCCAGCCTCAGTCAGTCTCACTGAACACCCTGCTTTTACTCAATTGCACTGATCAATGACTTGTCATACAAGTGACCCCATCAGACCACTCGAGGGAGTAGTCAGTCAGGAGAGGTGAAACTAGAAATCAATTACCCCATCCTTGGCCTTAGGGTTAAATTTGACACTCATTCTGCTATAGCAGCATTTACTCTGGTAAATTCAACTCATTTTTTTGCTTGCACAGGAAGGCTGGATCTAACAGAGCTAGGGCTGTCAAAAAGAGTAAGTTCACTTACTGATTGGAGGGCAGGGGAAATAAGCTCAGATCCTAGAGGTAAGGACTTCTTTTTGCTTTGACTTGCATATCTTTATACCACCTTTGCAGTTCACAGCCCTATAACCAGCTCCACAAGCAGAGCCCAGAGCAGCTTAGAAGACACCACAGCTTGCTTTGTACAATTGGGGAAACCAGGTCCATGGGGCTACCATTATCCAGTGCTGCCTCAGCCATACACCCGCCTTCTCAGGAACCACTGCCGCAAAGCAGCAGTGTGGTGCTCTGCTGATTCTTCACTGCCACCGAGTCTCTTCAGGCAGAAAGGTGCACTAGATATTTTGTGGGCCATACTTTGAAACTATGTCCTTACGTATAAAAACCTCATAGCAGAGTAAAAAAGTATTTAATAGGCAAGATTAATATTTTCAAATGTAGGCTGTAAAGCTAGGGATCTCCATTTGCACTGAGGACTTGAAACAGCCTAAATTTCTCAAGTGCAGAGAAACATCTGCTCTTATTGGCTCCAGTAGTTTTTGAAATATCAACTGTTTAATTACATGCTTTGGCATGGACCTGATTGGCTAACTTTTGATGCTATAAGTTAAAAAAAACAAACAACAAAGAGTAGACAGATCTCGTCTAAAGAAAATATTGCTTCTAGTCACCATATGGCCTTCTCCACGTCCTTCATTCAGCCCTGGATTAACTGCACAATCTCAACTGTTCTTCCCCCCTGTGGTGAACGGAGATTTATGTCTCCCTGAGGCAGTGAACTCCTTTCCCAGTAATGCTTTGCAGCTCCCATGAGCCTTTGCATAGACCTTTGCCCCCCTGAGGATCCTGGGATTGTCAAAAAGGCTGGATTCTTCTAGAAAACCAGATAAGAAGTCTATAAAAGGGGAGAGAAGCCACACCTCTCTCTCCCTCTTCCTGCTCTTGGGTAGAGGATTTGGGGTTTGTGGATTGTTAAAGGATTTTTTGGATTATTAGGCTTGATAAGACACATTCTTTACTGACTATGATACAGGATTGTGATATCTAGGATTAAGATGCGGGATATATGCATGCATATAAGGGTGCTTCATAGA
>JAVSBS010026443.1:4955-31749 GCA_033124195.1 Coracias cyanogaster | reverse complement strand
CACTAGGCGGGTCACCTGATCATAGAAGGAGATCAGGTTGGTTAAACAGGACTTGCCCTTCATGAACCCATGTTGGCAGGCCTGATCCCCTTGTTGTCCTGCACTTGCCACGTCATCACCCCCAAGATGAACTTCTCCGTAATCTTCCCCAGTACAGAGGTCAGGCTGACAGGCCTGTAGTTCCTTGGATCCTCCTTCCCGCCCTTCTTGTAGATGGGTGTCACACTGGCAAGTCTCTAGTCATCCAGGACCTCCCCACTTGACCAGGATTGCTGATAAATGATGGAGAGAGGCTTGGCAAGTTCCTTCGCCAGCTCCCTCAGCACTCTTCTCTGTGTGTTTGAGTCCTGCATACATTATGCCACAATTTAAGACAGCTTCCCTACTCTGGATAACAATGATGCTCAAGGTTAAACACATCTAAAGTCAAAGCTTCAGTCTGCTACAATGGAGTGCAAACTGAAATTGGTGCCTGGCAAGTATGACCTGATCATATACCTTTATTATTCCAAAAGAAGCAATTCCAGAAATTTCATTCTTTCAAAGATACTGAGATTTTCATTTTGTTCAGATTCCAAAATGAAATTTTAATTGACTATTACAGCAATGAATTTTTGTCTCCCAGCTGGTTTTAAGAAACCCATTACAAAAGGAGTAACTTCATGGCAAAAAATGAAAGGTTTGAGCTGTTCCACTTTATACTGTCCTCATAGTAACTAGTTGTGAGCCTAGACTTCAAAACTCTTCCATAAAGAGAAGTCTATCAGACACGCCTCTTACCAGGATTTGTAGCAAAATAAACCCTTTGAGAAGTGTCCTAAAACTCCGAAATACTTTAAACTCATACCGTGAGCAGGAAGAAAAGTCATCAGTAGGCCAGTGCCTTCTAAAACTTCTAAAGCAAGTGAAAGGTAGACAATCCTTTGAAACAATTACAGCTATCAGTAGCAATATTAATTTAAGAGGATATAAAATAGAAACATGAGGTGCTTACTCATGAACTTCAGCTTATACACAAGGACTGATGGTCACTATCCTTAGTTCAAAGGACAGCCATTTTCCCTGTCACATGAAAGTAACTAACCATTCAGGGGCAAAAGCACCTGTAAGGATGCTGTGACCAATAACTGACATAGGCACTTCTGACTAGATCAGTAGCACTTCAAGATCTATTAGCATTTTAATAGGAACAGTAACAGTGCTCTGCTGAAATAATTGAATGTGAACTGCATTGAAAAAAGCCCCATATACTCTGATGGCTTTATGGACATAGCAGAAACACCACATAGCAGTATAGAAGAGTTTACAATGGCTGCAATCCCCTTAGCCATCTGCCCAGCAAAAGGTCAGTGTAATTAACAGTTTAAAGACATGTGATGGAAAAGTAAAGACCATACTTTATATAAAAAGAGGATCTAAATCAAGAAAATAAGTACTTTGATTCCAGAGATAGTACCATTAATTTCTACCTGAAAGACAGATCTATTTCCATAATAAAACACTATAACAAAAGATTTTTATGACCCTTTAACAGATGTTTCAGCCATATTAAGGACACCAAGGATGTCAAGCTTTAAGACCTAGTTCTGGGTCATTATACCATATTAAGAAGCTTACAGTCACACACACGAAGCTACATTTGATCAGATACCAAAACCCATTCAAGCATCGACTCCAAAAAGCCAACTCTTCCACCCTTTCAGCCCCTTTTCTTGGTTGCCAACTTGAAAACATCACTTCTGTTTTTAATATGATTACAGTGCATAGAATTAGAAAAGCATAAAGAAAGTAATCACAAGAAATACCAGAAAAATAGCGACGTTTGTAGGATACGGTTCTAAAAAAATGGATTAGGAATGGCTAGAGGCCAAGAAAAGATTGTTTAGGTTAAAAACTCACATAGCTGAAACTGCAAGGAAATGTCAGTCTTCCAAACTGGCAGTGGTCTGTGGAGAGCAGGTGCTTAGACTCATGGTGTCAATTCCTCTGCCTCCCCTATCTGCATCAAATTCCTGCTCCAAGTATCTGACAGGCCTTCTGCCTTGGACAGATCTTAAGTAAGGTGCATTTATAGGAAACCTGCATCTGGCCTCCTGCACACAGCTATCAAGCACAGCACACCAGATCAAAGGCAGAGGCACTCAAGGACTGCTCTTGGTTTGAAAATCTCGACATTACCACTGTCCATATGCTGGAAGCATCCAAACTGTCAGGGCCTCAACCGTCTAGAAACTCTAAGCAAAGCTATGCCACCTTTAAAATCTACCAAGGTAGAAAAAGCAGTCACATCCAGGGAAACCCAAGTGGACGGCAGCCCTAAGTGAAATAAAATGCATGCACTAGATTATATTTCCACATTAGCAGCTGCCAAAGGGCACTGTTGGGTATGGCAGGAGTCCACACCCTCAGTGGTCTCCAAGTGGTGTCATCCACCCAGCAAGCTGCATAAGGTGCAGCAGAGAAGGCTCAGAAGTGAAACTTGCTCCTTCTTGTCTTTTGGAAGGATTGCATCTGTTACAAATCCAGGAAGGTGGCAGCTTGAGTGAGAACAATTCTGAAGCTTCTGATAAGCGTGAGAGCAAGTCCCAGTCAAAAAAAAAAAACCAAAACCCACGCACACCACAGTCAGACTGCTGAGTGATTACAAGAAATAAGATCCCGTAGGGATTTTCTTTAACAAAATAATAATTTCAAAAAGCTAGAGCTATTGAAAAAGATTTGGCTGCCTAAATTTAATCCTTACTTGCTAGAAATCTATATAGCTTCACTGAACTCAAGTACACTGAGTACTAATCTAAATGCAACCTGGCCACAACCAAGCAAGTTCTATGAAATTTCACAGGAATTAGGCACACATTTCTACAGAAATTCATCTACAAACCCCTAGATATGGAGAATGACTAAGAATCTTTACATAGGATTTTTGATCTATCCTAAGGTAGACGTAGTTTTCTCAAATGCCATACTGTTATGTTCTGAAAGAAAATAAAATTAAAAGCTACTAAGTCAGCCTTGCTTCATAAAAAGGTTTTAGCAACCTCACAAGGCAAGTAGAAATAACCTACATTCCACAAGGCTGGATCCATAAACTCTACTTTGCTACCTACACAAGAAATGCAAGAACTCAAAACGCAGCTAGGTGACTAAATGCAACCTTCTTATGTGTGTAGTTGGTGTTTTGATCTATTTATATGTAGCAAACAATGAAAACTTTTGATAGTATGACTATGGATCCTACCCCTCTCCTACTTTGAAAATGCTGACTGCAGTGTTAGTCAGCTGCTACAGCACCACAGTACTAACGATTCTACAACTCACCGTTGTACAACGCAGCTTTACCTCATCATTAACGTGGAAAGGCTTACCAGCTCTGTTGAAGCGCTCACTTTCTCACCAGTGAAAAGTAATGGAAATACACACTGTACCCAAAACAGAACTGCATCAGACTGGATCAACAAGGTTTGTTTTTAAACAACATTCTGAAATAGCATAAATCATACTTTAGAGACTGCTTGTGTCAACTAGTTATTTGAATACCTGTTATCAGATGCTCTATGACAAGGAAAGTTTTCAAGAGGTCTTTGGAAGGCAAAAGAAAACAGCATTATCTGTTATATAAATCACAATCTTCATTAAGCAATGGGGGAATACTTTTCTAACACTACTTGTCACAGTTTTAAAGACTATTTCCACAGGAAATATGTTTAAGTCTATCTAGTTTATCATCCTAGTGTTCACCAACTACTGCTCCCTATGTATTTATAGGACACCACTCTACAGCATTCAGATTAGCAGACATTGAAAACAGGATTCCATTGTCTAAACACAGGCATGTAGCATCATTTTGGACAACAAAGTAATCCCAGACACAGACAGCTATTTTTGCATAGTATGTTATACTACCTATTCAGTGCAGCATGCCCTGGAACTCCGAACAGAGTCTCCAATAAATACGATTTATTATTATTTTTCTGCTTTTTTGGTACAAAGCTATTAAATGACTGACACATGCAGAAAGCTGCCATTACCAAATATGTAATAATTACTTTCACAATCCACTTTATTGTCAGATCTAACCTGCCTTATCTGAGACTTTGATCTAAGCAATGGAGAAAACTGAAACACAAGAACTTTAAGGATTCTACAGGTTAAATTCTTACTGAGTGAGGAATATATGGGTCTCCATATTCTGCAGCTGTTGATGATGATGAAATCAGGTGCCATAATCAGGGAAACAGTAACTTAACTAGTTAAAATACCACAGTATTAACCAGGTAGCATCTCTGTAATTGACAAATTAAACACCCATTTCAAAAATAATCCTCAAAATTACCATTTTTTCCCTTACTGGATTTATTTGATTTTAATATGCAGTCATTCTCCTCAGTAAGACTTAAATAAACAGTACTCAAACAAGTGATTGCTGCCTTTAAACCACAATCAAGCATGTATTTCCTGTTATTCCTGCCTGTGATACCCAGAGCATCTAGTGGTTTACTTTTAAAAGTCAACACACTGTATCAGCCACCCTCGAATTATTTCACATATCCAGCTGGCTTAGGGACCTGGACAAAGAGTAAGCCACTAAAGCCAGTCTGCTTTTCTACAACTTCCTTCGCTACAAGACAAGCAATCCCACTGCAGATATCCCATCTAAGCCTTTTAAAACCTTTACCTTTAAACCTCCTTTTGTTCTCTCAGGGTTCTGGTTTACCAGATGGCCCCACAGCAATGACAACTGCCCCGCATCCTGAGCTGAGGATCTGGTCAGTGCCAAGTGGCCTTGCAGCCTTCCCCCGGGCAGCTGGAAACAGCTGTGTGTACATATGCACACACTCCCACAGCTGAAGGAAGGAAACTGTGATTGTCAAAGCCTGCTGACCAGATTAGCGACAACTGTTTTGGAGTTAGCTAACACCAGAAAGGTAACAAGTTACTTAATTTACAGGAAAAAAAAAAAAAAAGAATATATTTATTCCATTTTAAGGAAGAGAAGTGTTTTGCCTTGCAGGAACAGTGCAGCATTGGAAAACTGGATTTACAGCAGTGATAGACTCCCTTGACATAGGGGTTTCCAAGAGCATCTTAGATGAACAAGTATCAGAGACAGTCTAGACCAGGATTTCTTCATTTACAGCTCACAGGCCCCACATGATTTGCAAAGCAATTCAGCCTGCTAATGTCGGAAGCTACCAAACTACCATAGGAATAACCAGCTTTTAGATACCACCTTCCTCCCACCAACCACAACCATCAGCTTTCAAGCATGCACAAGTATTTCTAGTACAATGTGAACCATGTTTCAGATATGACATAAAACAAAGATGCTTTTAGGAATATCTTTTCAGCTCCTCACGTTCCATGAATTCGGAGGAAATGATGTCACAATACATCCAGCCACAGTTCCAAATGATGACATTGCAAAATAAATCTCAGGGGTTTTCCCAAACAATAAACTTTTTATTACATTTCATCAAAATGGTGGTTATTCATCTATCAGAAGTACCTAGGTAGCATGGGGAATTTGGGGGGGAGGAGGACACAACACAACCACACCACTGGGAAAAGCAGAATTTTCAAATACTGAGGCACTGGAAAATATTTTAGACATTTAGAAGTCCAATGCTACACCACTAAGCTGACCAGTCATACTTACTGGAAAACCAGCTGAGTCAAGCACCCTCCGTTCCTCCACAAACAGCAGTCTAGAAGTTACCTCTGAAAAGATCTACTCAGTAGTGACCACTGTGCTGCAACAGGACTTATAGAAGCTGAGACTGGTTGGCAAACGGTACAATAACTAAAAATGCTGTCTTAATATTCATAAAATAATTTTAGCAGCTCCATTCTCTATTAAATAACAGCCCTCATAACAAAAAGCTTTTTTCTCCTCCTTCACAGCAAAATGAGATACAAATATTTATATCCCTTAACTTAAAAGTATGGCTTTACAGTGCAAGAAAAGCTTATCCTTGAGGTCACAGAAACAACCTACCCAGCAAACATGTTTGCAGGTTATGGGAAATGTCAGAAAAAATGCCAAATGAGCATTGCGAACAGCACGGAATGGGTGCTGGAAACAGGAAAGTTGCTTATGAGCTTTGTTTGTTTTTTTCACTGAATTGTTTTAGTGACAAAAATTCTGCTGAAAATGAACAGCTAAGAAGTCAATAGTCACACCATCAAAGCAACACAAATCCTCTGGCCTATGGTATTAGTATGGCCTTGGAAACAGCCAGCCCACAGTTGAGAGCAGCTACCCACGGACTGCAATAAATAAATGGATGTTAGCCTTATTGGGATTCGTCTGAATTTACTTGAGGCACTGCTTTTTTTTTTTTACTGAGTTTAGAAAAAGAGAACTCTATATGAGAGGCTTCTTCACAACTTTCCACAGGACTCCGTCTCCTACATAAAGGTTCCATAGAAGATTAAAAAAAAAAACCACATTTCACAAGCAATGTCTTCCTACAAAATGCCTCTTTCTCCTTGTGTGAACAATCCAAACAAGCATCATATTCTCTTTGAGAGGAAAACTGAGGAAACTTGCATGGCCGTCCTCCTTTATAACATATGCAAGCACCAACACAATTCCTCTTGAGACTACATCAATGACAACAGCATACATCAAAGCCACATCAATAGAATAAAATACATCTCTTCTACGAATTTTGCAGAAACGCATAAAAACAAGGGTCACCTTCTAGCATCACAGCTGACTTAGCTGTGACTCAAAGAGCTTACTGAGGTCACAAGGGGGAAGCGAATTTGCATAAATCTCAATGCAATTCCACTGAATTGTGTGAATGCAATTCTTCAGGCAAATTATCTGCCACAATATTGTCTCGCAAACTCCTCTCCTAGCATACTAAATTCTCTGCTTATAAAATTTCCACAGACTATCAGCTATGATGGTTTAGACCATATCTTCCACCACACAGTACTCCACATCCTACTACAACTTCAGTTGTGTATGTACCTCTAGGCTGGCTGCCGCTCCATAGTCATGTTGACAGAGGCAGGAAAAAAATCCATTTGCAGTCGTTCACAGCCACGGTCATCATCACAACCCTGCAGCACTCTCATGTTCAGTCCGAGTCAGGCTGAAACAGCCTTCCTTAACCTGTGGGGTTAAAAAGAGAAGCCTTTCAGAAACATAGAAACACGAGGACATGTAGCAAGCCACTGCTAATAGAGCGGCTGAAAGAGGTCCCAGAAAGGAAGTCCCGCAGATCAGAGAACTGAAGGACACTTGCAAGACAGCCAAGAATAAATCAAAACAAGACTAGACTTGTGGCAACGATGAAGCTACTTGTCAGTATTACAGGCACAGACAGAATCCTCTCCCAGCTGAGAGGCACAGTACACAGGCCAATAAGGACACTGAGGCTCCCAAACTGATGGGGGGTAGGAAGGAAGATACCAGCTGCTCCTCCAGTTCTCAGATGAACACAAGACCCAGAGGCAGTCTCAACTCTAGGAAATGTTTCGCTGAGTGCATTTTGTTGAGACAGGTTCCACTGCATATTGGGGCGGGGAAGAGCACGTCATAGCACTACACCCTGCCACAGCAGGCACAGGCCACAGCACTTCATCCCAGCAGTTTAACACGTGTATTTCATAGCGTTTTAACAGGATATTTTAGGTTGCACAACATAACAGGCAGGAGAGATTCTTTTGGGAGAGCACAATATAGTGGTGATTTGCATTCACATGAGAATTCACAAAAGCAGAGAGATACCAGCATGGCAGGAGCAAGAGGCCAAGAACACTTACCCCTCCTGTTCAATGCATTTCTTGCAGAACTATGTTTTGCCACGTGCCAAAGACATAAAATGAAATGTTAAGAAGTGGTGTTTTATTATAGTGGCAACACTAAAAAGCAGAACTGCTCTGCCATTTGCTCTAGACAAGCCAGCTATGCTTTTTCTGTACCTCAAGGGAACTAGTCTAGCAAATTATTTCATTCTATATCTTTTTGTGCTCTTTTTTGACATCTAAACAAACATCTTTCCAGCTTCCTGAGCACCAAAAAAAGGTAATAAATCTTTCAATGTAAGTACCTACATTATCAACCCTGTAAATGAAAACTGAGTCCCTCCCATTCTTGTTCTCCCACTTAAAGCCCCCACAGCCCTGCTACTCATTTCAATGCCGGGCTCCCCTGAACAACCACACACAAGTATATTCATGCACACCAAATGAAGACACAAGAGCTAAACTTTATTTCAAATGCAAGTTGCAAGAGAAGAGATATTAAAAATATGTCTAGTCTCAACTGGAGAAAAATCCATAAGGATGGTAGTTCAAATACACTTCTTTTTTTTTTTTCCATTATTATTCTGTGATGGGAATTGGAAAGAATAACAACCATCTGCCACCTTCAGTTCTCTTGTGGACCCTGTATTGAATGATGCAACGCTTTGCCTTCCAAAGCATCAAACGCTGTGCAGGGATCTGCAGAGGAAGTTGAGGGAGGGAAGAAATGAGACTGAAGGCAGCCCCCCAAAGTCTGAGGGCCAGACAACTCATCAAGGGAGAGTCCTTGAACCTGCCAAGAAGGCAGTGAAGTGACTCAGCGGGACCCCACCGCTGCCACACAGCAATCTGCCTGACCGCTCAACAGTTCACTGCAGAGAACCTGACTGTGAGTCAGGACTCAGTGGAAAAATAACAGCCAGAAGGAGCTTGTGAACAAAAAGACCACTTGGCTTGAGACCATGCTCCAGGCAGAGGGACTCTGCTTCTCCTCAAGCAGCATGCTGCAGCCCCCCAGCACTGGAAGCAGCTGGCCCCAGCAAGTTTCTGCCTCCTGCAAGCCTGGACCCCTGGCACTGCACAAAGTTCCTCTGGTGCCTCAAGCCACATGTTGGTGCTTACTGCCACAGCTGTCCTAGATTCTCTGCAGAAGGTCAAGCTGAAAGCCACTTACACGGTGGCGACTTCAAGACCAGATGTAAATGCATCTTTTGTTTCCAGGCACTGGCATATTCCCGAACTATGTGACTTCATGTGAACCCCCATGCTATTTATTTACAGCTTCCATCATTTTGACTGTTGTTTTGATTCAAACATTTCCACTTTTATCTCAAAGCTTTCAAAAAGTTGTAATATTTCTGATATCACGTGGAAACATTAAGAGGAGAAATACTCAATATTTATTAAAATTCTATTTCAGACAACACTGAACAATTAAGCTTTTACTGAACTACATCATGAAGTTCATGAGAAATGTCCATTAAGAACTTAGCAAATTACATCCCTATTATCTTTGGAAGTTTAGTAGTATTTTATTACAATATAAGTAGAGTATGAAAAAAGAAATTTAAGCCAAAAGCCTAATAAACTCACACACAAGCTTTTCATGCAGAAAAAGTTACAGAAAATAGCTCACAAACATCAAATAATTTTCATAAGTAACAAAAACATTTATGGTTTCATAAGAACACTCAAGAAATATTATTCCAAAATGCTTTCATGAAACACTCCCAATGATTTCATTAAGTAACTTCATTAAAAAATACACACCATAGCCACAACTCCAGAAGTCACCAAAATTGGCTTCCGTGCTCATGGCAAGTGTTCCCGGTCATTACAGTTTTGACAAGGCTGTCTCACCATCTGCTTACAGAGCCCTAGCCTCTCTGGACCTTAGTCCCCTCATTCTTGTCACAGGCCAAACGCATCCCTCCCCAAACCCCCAACACACATTATTATCCTAAAGCAGCTTAGATACTTGTGCATTTTCTGTGATCAAAATCAGAATCAAGCAATTAAGACCAGTAATGGATTAGATGATCAGTCTCCCAGAATAACAGGGGCCACAACTAACACTCATATCCATGGCTGCCAGGGCAACAAACCCATAAATAAGACTGTCGGGCCCTGGCATCATGAGCCTTCCTTGACAAAGAAACAGGCCTTTGATCAAGGAGGACTTTCCTTCTAGTGCTCAAAAGTTGGAGCTTCGCTGTCACAACACAAGAGGGAATAGCCTGCTAACCCCCAAATACCCCCAACATGTACAAGCCAACAACCCCCAGGAGCAGTGGGGCTCCCACATGACACTGACCATGCAAGTCACCGAAGCCCTGGTGCAGCAGGACTCAAGGGTGGTGGCATTCCCCCACTCCAAACACCTGCGCTAAGTTCTCAGACATCTTGTACCACCAGGTGCCTGTGGCGAGGTGCTGGGGCGGCCTCTGCCAGGAGCGGCCGGGGCTGCCCCTGGCTGGGCACAGCCAGTTCCAGCCGGTTCCCCACAGCGGGGAGAACCGGTGGGGCCTCTGGGAAAGTGTATTTGAGAAAGGGCAAAACGCTGCCTGGCAGAGAGGCAAGAAGTGTGGGGAAAAGCCCAGCAGCCACCAAAGTCAGAGAAGGAGGGAGAAGGTGAAGGTGCCCCAGGCACTGGAGCAGGTATTCCCCTGCAGCCCATGGAGGACCCCATGCTGGAGCAGGTGCCCTGAAGGAGACTGCAGCCCACACAGAGTCCATGCAAGGAGCAGGGAGGAAGAAGCAGCAGAGAGGAGCTGTTACAGACTGACTATAACCCCCTGCCCCTGCCACATCACTTAGTGTATTAAATTTCCTCTATTTCTACCTTAACTAGCAATAAATTACTAATCCCCACGTTGAATCAGTTTTCCCCATGATAGTAACTGATAAGTGATCTGGTCTTTATCTCAACCTACAAGCTTTTTCATCCTGCTTTCTCACCTTGTCCTGTTGACATGGGGAGTGAGCAAGCCACCAGGAGGGCATTTGGCTGCAGTACAAGGTCAACACACCACACATCTCCACTGCCAGTTTGCAGTAGTTCTGCAGAAGTAAACATCTGCTGAAAAATCCTCCAATGCTATGCGAGCCTTGTTTCATGAATCCAGATATAATGCCATGACAAGGAGGACAGCTGGATAACACAGTCTCTCCCCCCATCTCAACCTCTTGTTGTGAGGCAACTGTGAGGGCTGTTGCAAAAACTGTTGTGTAGCGCTTCCAAAGGGATCACCTTGCAAAGCCACAGGCATCTCTCGGTGGAATTTCAAGTACACTTCTGCAAGCTGCAGTATCTGTCGGCCTCAGCCAGTCTCACATCGCACTGTCTCAGTCAAGCTGAAAGCAGCACCATTGAGTCAATCAGACAGACAGAGCAAGTGCTCAGGGGATAACAAAGGAGGAATCATATGAATTTATGAGATTCCAGCGTATGCAAATACATCAGTTAGCAGGTGGCTTCTGCTGGGTATGGGTGGGGGGAATATCATAACCCACAAAGATCAGGAGGAGGATAAGACACCAATTAAGAACACCAAGCATTTAATGCAGGAAGCCCTACTGGCTGAAAAGAAATACTGACTGTAGTAGTTTCTTTGCTTCTGGCCACATTTATTCTCATCTGTCTGCACAAGCCACAAGAATTCAGTATGAAACAAGCTGCCACGTTCTAGCAGCTTTGGAAGCCCACACTTCTCCTTCCTCGTGCACACAGCTGCACTCAGGGTGCTGATCCAAATTTAGTGTGCCAAGGGGGCAGTTCTAGCTGAAATTGCTTATAAAATTAGAATGTTATTTAAGCCAACAAAACGAGGATTCTGGAAAAAAAAAAAAAAAAGTATCTGTAGCTCTAACTTCAAATGTATCTATAGTGACAGTGTTGGAAGCAGACCTCAAGAAATAATCAGCTAAACATACATCATTCCTGACAAATACCTGTTTAATCCCATCTAGAAAAGCTTTGAGGAAAAAAGCTCCACCACCTTTTCACAGGTGGTAAGTTTCCTCTCTGCTTGGAGAGAAATGGTCTTCTGGACAGAAGTCAGAGCCAATTAAAAATGATAAAAGACGACAAACAGTGAACACAGGTAAATACTCACTACACAGACAAAGAAAGGCAATTAAAACAGAGTGATCACTGGAAGGCCCTCACACAGAGGGAATTACCCTGACACAAAGATGCTTTTACTAGTCAGTTCAACTAAGCCTTGAACCCAAATCATACTTGTGCTTGATCCTGTGGGATTTATTCATATTCTGCACAATGACCCTTGCCTAAACTTTGATATTTCCTTGAAAGTACTAGAAAGTCTTACTCAACCCAGTTGCACCCACCTCAGCCACGCGCAAAGACAGCTTGCTTGCTTCACCTGATGTCATTCTCATTTATCTTTGCATTCTCATCAGCCCATGGGCAGCCCCTGGCATAATGCTCCATCTTTCCTCCGCTGCCCACTATGGTGCCAGCATCGCCTGCTGGACACAATGGATAGAGATGATTCCCTCAGTGGCCCTTCACATGGAAGGACACCACTGAGGGAGCTCAGCAAGATGCAGCCAGCCCCAACAGAATCCATACCCAACAGGAAACTCCTCCTACTAACCGGCTCCTGGTTGATATAATCTTGGCCTCACCCACCACCCCAACCACAACCACCTGGGTGAGGGCAGAGCCACAAAGACACAGGTGGGCCACGTTCTGCCTCTGGAACGTGAAGTCAATAAGAAAAATAAAACATTCTGCTAGGCTGTGACTCATTCACAGGTCAACTCCAACTTGGGGCCCACAACTCAGGCCCCAGAACTTCATACACACACCTCACTCTCATTCTTTAGTCACAAATAATATGTCTTTCCTGACTAAATTAACACATCTTTCAACATCTTTATAAGAAACCAAATTAAAGCCATGCACCCAAGTACCTTCTGATTTTCCAGCCAAATCACATCTCTGTTGTCTATGCTTTGTTTAGGTAAAGTCGTCTTAAATTTAGTTTGCACTACAGTTATGAAGTCATGCAGTGCTATTTTTTTCTTAGGCTTCTCTAGGTATTAAACCAAGGAGACTAGATGGATAAAGGCATATTTCAACCTCTAGTGGTTAGATTTATATGTGGATACAGTATTATTTTTAGCTATACAGAGTCCTGAGTTAGAAGGATTCTGAAAATCAAATTAGAAACAGGCACTAGGTTTAGGAGAAACTAGAAGAAACTTCTTGCTCCAGTGTGACAAATAGAATACCCTAAATCCAACACAGCTACCAAACTGGCGTAAGTTTTAAAACAACTGGATTTCTGGAACTTTTTCACTGCTAAAATTTTTAAAGTTTTAAAATGCAGACATAGCAGAACCTTGTCCTTCTCACTGACATCCTGCAGCTGTCTTTGGCAACATACACATGCTGAATTCTTCTTTGCACTCCTGAAATAAGAGGAAATTAAGAACTATTTTCCTGAGGTCTTGATTTCTAATAAATGGAGTTTATATGCATATGAACTAGCTAAGTAGTAGAAGATTGGTTTATAGACATAAAGGGGTGAGCCCAAAGTAACTGGAGAGGGAAGCTGGGGATCGCAGCAGAGCCTGTGCCACAGTACCTGACAGTAAGAGCAGCGCAGTTCCAGAAACAGCCCCCATCCATCAGGTAAGTTCATGGTGATGAAGCAGGTCTGAGGCCAAGCTTGGTGGTCAATCCACAGGTCAGGATCAGACACAGTCTACAGACTGCCAGACAGACCTCTAATGAAAGGGCATCTCTGCCACCAGTCCAGGAAGCCCACACACAGGTCACGGTCCATATCAGCATGGTCTGCAGACACGGACAAGCATAGCTGTGGCTAAGGTGGAGACAAGCACTCCTACAGCTTTGTTCAAGAGGAGACTAAATGCCCAGGACTGAGCTTAAATAGTACTCCTGGGCCCATGGGTGGGGCTGGAAAGCCCCAGGTGAGGCTCTTCAGGGCCATTAACACCCATCAGTGGGACACCTGACAGCAAGTTCCTTGAAATTAGTGGGATACTGCCTTGTTGAAGCTCACTGTCTAAAGCAGCACATCATTCACCCTGAAGAACTACAGCCAGCAAGGAATAAATCTTAATCTATTATCAGTACTCCCATTCATTGTGCTATCATTAAAGGAAATCAGAAAATTAATCTTTGATGAAAATGGGGCAAATGAAGTCACTTACATCTCTACTTTCTCCATGACAATTTAGTAGCTCTGTTAATATTTAGGATTCCCCTCATCACCTCAGTATTTGTGAGGAAAGAATTTTGCTCAAATGACAGCACAGCTCGCAGCAAAAAGTAAAAGGAAAATGAATTGTCTCTTTCTAACAGGACAGGTTTCCACTGAACTCGTTCTGCACCACTACTCAATATGTTGTACAAATTGGGGGATTTTCTTACCTACAGAACATTCAGAATGCAGCTAAGATTGTGCTCATGTATAAATGGAGAAACAAAGAAAAAAAACCAACACAAGTCAGCTCAACCCAAGGAGAATCAGTCTCTTCCAGAATCAATTAGGTCTCTGCAAAAGCAATTGCTTTACAGCATCCAGAAAAACAAGAAAATTCAGAGAAAGTACCTACACTGGCAGATCCCTCTAATAAACACACCTCTCATATATGTTCAGATGGCTGAGGTTGTTCTATCTTCCATCCAAGCAATTTCTCCATTACCATGTTTCCCTTGTAGTTACTGGGTGTGGCTGTCAGAGTTTATTTTCAACTGGTTTAAATTTATTAAAAACAAACAAACAAACAAAAACATAGCCACTATTCAATATGTAGTCATTCCTGCCCTGTTTCCAAACTATCTCACTGAGGCCAGAGAATAAAGGTCACCTTGTGTGTTTTCTGAACCCTGCTGTTGGAGCCATTTGGAGAGACTGAAAATGGTGAGCTACCACAGCAAGGAAGAAAGGAGGAATCATTTCCAAACCTAGTGCAAAACTCTCTTAGCACAAACAGCCTATCCTTAATCCCTTGCATAATTTGATTCAATTTAAGCATAATATAGTCTGGCTTTTCAAATACCTGTTACGATTAATTTTCTTCCTGTTTCCTACTTTTTCATCTCCACAGTGGACAAACTTTTTGACCATTAGGAGGGAGCAGTCTAACTATACAACAAGCATTAGCACCACTCAGCACTTCACACTTGTGGAGTCTGGAGCAATTAACTCCAGTTTATTTCACAGTGTTTTGGAAATGACAGTGTGCAGACAGTTCCACAGCTCATCAGTTTTAGACCACTTTAGAAACAAATGGTTGTAATTTAAGATCAATTATGATCTAATCCATGTATGATTTTCTAATGATGTCACATGATGAAATAATAATTTCAAAGCTCTTTTTAATTCCCAGTTAGGAAACCAGTAGCAAATCTAAAAACTCTAACGTGTTTCCAACAGTTCTTCTTCCTTTCGTGCTTTTGGCTTATTACTGAAAGCAGATTTTTATTTTTCTGCAAAATTCTGTTGTGACATGTCACAAATGGAAAAGAAAATAATTTTGTTTGGATGTTTAAATCAGTATGTTTTCTGCAAATTTAAAGTATTTGGTGAACATATTTTTAAACTCTGCGTAGCCCTTTTAATAGACAGGAATTATTACCAGCACACTTCTGACTGAAATTAGCTTTATTTCTTTTTCAATTCCACACATACTGTTGGCCAGTTATATTTTAGCCTGACCATACTCGTATCTTGAATAAGCACAAAGCAACCAAACCATCTGCATGCAAAGTTCAGTGCAATGTTGTCCTAGTTTAACACAGTTGGAGGACAGCTATAACAAATGACTCAGGAATATTCTGAGCAACGGTAAACAGAAGATAACTGCTAGTGCATGAACAAAGCCATTACTTCCCTGCTCCCCTATAATTTGATTTAAAAATTAAAACTGGATAATTACTGTATGACTCTTCTGTCAATGTCAAAATTAAAAGTGTTAAGACAACAGCCGGCATTTCTCCAAAACCATGTCAGGACTACTTTTTTCTTATCAGTTTATGTTCAAAAGAACTGTATACTCAGATTCTCACTTCTAGAGTTTGCAAAGATCTCCTAGTGGCAGTTAACAGTTGTTTACATGGTCAAAAGGCCCACAAAGACTCTGTCTGTGTCTTATAGAGCATTCCCTGCAAAGCGGTGATTTTGTTTAACACACATATGAAGACTTGTTGAGCCTCTGCTACAAACAGGTTCCTCAACAATACAGCCCTGTGATATGGCTTCAACAGCCACATCTGTTGCAGGGATTAAAGTCACCCTTCAGCAGCAGATAAAGAACATTTGGCTGTGAAATGCTGGGTAACATAAAGCCTTCGAGATGTTGAAAAATGGAGAGGCGGTGCTTGGCAGGCAGTGGAGTTTGAGATGCTCAGTGCATCCTGCCCAGCCGTACAGTACTAGCAGCCAACATGAGCTTCCGAAAGGAGTGGTGGCCCTATCCCCTTTCCATTCCCTACAGCAACTTCTACCAGGACACTTAACTTTCACATTACACTAGAGGAGCCAAGATTGTCACAGCTCTTTGTGTGACCTTCTAGCATGCCTAGTAAAAGAAAAAAAAAAACAGATGTAAAGAAACAGGGAAAGGCAAAAAATTAACTATTAAATGAGACAATGTAAGTTAAAAATAAAACATTGGAGGGCTATGGATAAAAATGGAAGCCGTTACCCCTTAGGCTTGTATCTCCAGACTAACATAATAGAGTTAGTGAAGAAAAGTGATGGAGAAAAGATGTGCTAATGGGCATAGCCCTACATGATTCATGAACAATGAAATCTTACATGTAATTTACCTGGTTTCAAGATTCCCTACAAATCCCAAGTGTGGAGGATTTCCCTGGAATATTATCTGGGATTCACAAAATTTTCAAGAGACTGGAGGATCCACTCCAATGGACTGTTACTTCAGTCCTATGGAAGAAACTAGCTATGTATACTTCTTCACCTTTTAAAAAGATGCCCGTACAAAGTGGGCGCTCCTGCTATTTGCCTTTTTGCTGCTGCTAGTGTCATGCAAAGTGAGCGTTGGCGACACAGAAGAGAACAGCAGCTTTGGTTCATTTGTTTCCATCGCTTTTTTTCTGTTAGTAGAAAGGGCTGGTGTGCAAGCATAATGGATTATGCAAGATGCAATGTCATGGAGAGAGAAGCTTAAAATTCAATTAAAGTTCAGCTTGATTTCAGAACCCCTGAAGTTTACATCAGTCCTGAACAATACCTCTAGAAACACTTGATGGAGAAACTGTGCCACGTGTCTTTCTATTCTCATAAAAACTTAAAGCCAAGGCAGGAAGAAAGAAGACTTTGCTTCAAAGCTCCACACAGTAAAAAAGCACCAAAAACTATATACAAGTCTTTTATTCTTTATGTAGCCAGTGCAAATCCAAAATGATTCTGTTTCCTAAGAGTGACCCAGATTGACACTGTGATGTGGTCAGAAAGAGACCAATCCATCAGTCAAAAGAGAAAGCAATGGTTTACACAACCACTGAAATGTTCATTTTGTTGAGAATTCTTCATGCATATTTCTAAAGAAGCAGTGCTCTCTGTATCTGTATCACTGCCCACTTTATAGGCCTTTACCACTGGCCACAGGGCCCCTGCCACTTATTCTTGCTGTTGATGCAATTCTATCTTGAAAGACTCAGGCAAACAGGAAAACAAGGCCTTTGTTATGAAGAAGACCTTAACATCTCTGTGATGGAGCTGAAGAGCTTTATACCTAATGACAGGACCTGCTAAGCCATGATGAGCTCTGAGTAAAGGAAGTCCTCAGGTTGCAAAACCCACTTGCCACATACTGCAAAAGAACTACGGGAAGTTGACGTGTTCCACTTGCAAAATAATATTAATGCAATAGGAAGGCAAGAAGTTTCAAAATTCATCGAATAATTTTGTTGCAGACCTTGGGAGTAGTATTCTAAGAGTAAAATTCCTGGAGACAGGAATGAGGTATGAGACAGGGACTAACTGAGACCTGTATCATAATGAAATTGCAACTTTTCTCCTGGGTGAGTAGTTTGGGGAACAGATGCTTATGATGTTTCTAACCTGCCTGCAGACTGACGACTGACCTCCACTTGGGGCTCATGTGGAGGAGGTAATGGCTAGTGCGCCTTATGAAAACATGCTTTTGGTCTGGGTCATGTTTAGCCAAATGCCACAAACTCCACAATGAAGGTCACACCACCTCCTGCAGCACTGGGGATTCAGCAGAGGCCCTTAAGCGACAGCCTGACATTTCAAGCAGAGCTTTTGTCTCAGATTTACTTATGTGCACAGGACTAAATAAGCCATAGAGCATATACTGCACACGCATAGCTCCATGACTCTTGGTCAAGCTTACAGTGCAGCTAAGGCCTGCTTTAATCTGTGTCATATCGCAACAGGCTCCTAGGGACTATGCACCATTCAAGCACAGACAGACTGAACGGGTGGGCAACAGACTTATCTGTGCCCCTTCTTGTCTCTCTGATCATGAGCTGAGCCGCAGACTCCACAGGCCTTCCTAGAACATGGTGGCAGCTTTAGCAGACTGGCCCAAATCCTAACCTGTCAGTTCAGATCTATTATTGATTTATTAAGTACTAAAGAATATGTCAAAAGTGTTAGTGGGTGCTGAAGCAGGCATCCATATCATGCTGTTACTTATTAACACTATCTATGGCAGAGAGAAACTGCAACAAGACCTACCAGCCAAGTCCCCGGCAGGCGCTGCTGGCTAGCAGTGTTTGCCCTATCCCTAAAGACACGGGCTGGCATAATATCTGAAATCTCATGTACTTGTCACTAGCAGGAAATATTTTTTAACGGCGAGTTGAATTATTTTCATATGAAACAACAACTCACATTTTCTGTAGCTGCTAGTAATTTTGATTAGGAAAAAAAAGCCAACCCTTTACTAGCTGCATAATTAAAGAATCATGCTGTTCTTCCTGTGGTTTTTCTTGCTTATGATTTTTTATTGTAATCCATTAAGTGTTACGGTATTAGCAGGGATTTAACACACCAGGTTTAATCAGCAGTGCTTCTCATACATCAGCATTTGTGCTCAGAGAACTGTACATTAAGTAGTGTTTTTAGTGAATTATCCAACCTTTCCCTCTCAAGTCTGCACCTCTAATAACAACTTTCCTTGGTTTAGTATAAAATATTGGCAAGGTCAAACCCTGCCACAGCACTTGCAAATTTCCTCAAGAGGCTCACAGAAATGGCCTATCTGCTTGTACAAACCATGACTGCAAATGTGTTTGGATTATCTACATATTTTGTATTCATGAGGTTTACAGTTCTAGCTTGCAGCCAGGAAAATTGCTTTGATTTCTTCTAAGTCTCTGAGCAGAAGGAAAATAACAAAATATAATATGCTTACTACCACACACAGTTCTTTAAATTCCTGCTACATTTCCCCTGACAATTCCTTTTCCATCAATCCTCCTGTCCTGAAATGTCTCCCTGAAATTTGATGACATGGCAGCAGAGGACATCTTCTGGTTAACATCTTTTAAAATTAATTCTACTGAAGAACATTTGTTTCTTCTCTTGTAGCTAAAAGCAACTGGGTCAGAGAGAAACAAACAACATGAATGAATGGTCTTCACCTTCAATACATTATTATTTTGTGACACAATGGGTAGGTTTATCTAACTGTAACCTTAAAGTCCAAATATCGAGCCCAGCTTGCATCCCATAATCATCAGGCTAACAGGAGCTGACCAAATGCATTGTTAATGACAAACAATACATTCCTCCACTTATATTGAGGCAGGCTCAAATCGATACAGTAAAGCTTCATGGAGTGTGTATCATGGATCTATTCCCACAAAAAACATTTTTTTAAAAGTGGCCTAAAAATTGAGCAACAAATATCTCAACAGTTGGGGCATTCAGACATGCCATGGAATACCTCCAAGTGTCCATCTTGTTGTGGAGCAATTAGAGACTATACATAAAGTCTGTAACATTGCCAGTTTGCTCCTGGCATTTGAGCATGACTGAAGCTTGTGGAAACACTTTCAGTCCTACCAACGGATCTGGACTAGTCTTCAAGAGTGCAACCAACCACTAGCATCTCCAGCATTCATGACTGCTGTTTGTCCCCTTCTCTGAAAAGGAGCTGAGAGGCAGAGATTAAAAAAGCGAACTGCAGTCTCACTGGCTGGTGCTTTACAAACCACATCACCTCGTATGTCTGTGTCACACCCCTGCCTCACCTGCCCTCTGCATCCCCAGCCTATGACCACACGCTCCTCTCCAGGCCTTTCATCAGGAAAACAACAAAATGGCTGTTTCTGAAAGTTTTCCTTCTTACACTGTGATTCAGCTTCTGTCATCTCATTTCCAAGTAGTTCAATCTTGGCTGGGCAAAGGTTTTCTAAACATAAGGTCTCCTACAGGAGCCTGTAACACTATTTATCTTCCTAAAAAACTGCCTGGCCAGCTTCATCTAGGAGAAGATTCATCTACTTTGATTAACAATACTGAAATCTCTATCCTTCTCCTCCATTTTCTGTCTTCATTTCATATTCGAGCTCTAAATACCTGACCTGAATTTCAGTAGGATCCTAGCGCAACTCTGAGGCTCCCTGAGGAACCAGGAGGTATTTCAGCCCTGGCCCATCACTACTTCTGGAATACTAATTTTTTTTTGCAGTGTGTATTCCAGTCCCTTTGATAATTACATCCACCACCGTGAGGTGCAAAATCGAGGACATAATGCAGAGTACAGTTGGCACATTTGCACTTAAGAAAATACCATGTATACTAGAGTCAAATTCACACTCTGCTGGAATTTTAACAGCCTTTTCTCCATGAAAAGATTTCAATAGCATTATGCTATTGGTTCATTTTGTCCCTCCATGACTTATGCCAGTAATCATGTTTTAATAAAAGAGAGTGCTTGTTTAAAAGACAGTAAAGGGAAGCAGTTTTCTTGATTTAGTTTACAATTTGGAAAGGCTTCAACAAATACAGTACACCAAGTGCTGAAGCAAAATAGATTTTAAAAAAGGCCTTCTTTCTTCCCATAAAACCCAGAATGACATTTACAGATGTATGCCCACAGCACACAGTACTAACAACTGGGTAAGGACAAGAGTCTGTTCAGCATCATCTTTGATACAATTTGTTCCCTTTGCAGCTTAAAATCCCAATGGACAATGCAGAAGAAAAGATTGTCTCCTGCTGCCAGATATTAGCATTTTGGCCCAGTCAGGCAACAAAGGAAGCTTTTTCTGAAGCTGTAACAACAGGCGGGTGAGAAGCATGTTTGCCCTGGATGCAAGTGAAAAATGAAGGTAAATGTAGCCGTGTTCACTGACTGCTGCTGTTGCCATCACGGAAGGGAAGCCACAAGCTGTCCATCTTTTCTCCTCTGAACAGTTCCAAGGAGCCTGGTATCTAGAAAGAGTCCACAAAGGGCTACCACTCTGGCAGCTCCATGAACTAGATTTAGAGAAGGCACCTGAAGGGCAGCAAACCCTCGCTACGAGCCCACAGCAGCACTGATGCCTGTCCCCCTGCCAGCCCATGCAAAGGACAGCCAGGAATCCTCCACAAGCTGCTGTCACAACTTTGGTATTCAGAGCAGACACAGCAGAGAAGATGCTGAGAAACAGGCTCGAGGGATAACCAAAAATGCTGAGTTTTGAAAGATGAGAGAGAAAGAAATAGTAAGGATCAAGGATAGTTGAGAAGGCATTGGAAGAATAAAACAACCTGGAATTTGACCATTAAAAAAAGTAATTGTTAAAAGCAGTGAGGTGCAAATTTGATGAAGTGAAACTGCAAAAGACACATTCAGTGGAGATCTGGGAAGAACAGAGGAATGGGCTGTATAAAGCATTCTCAGAAACGCAAAAAGCAACGGAAGACATGAGAAAAATGTGAAAATTTGTTCCTACTCCAAAGTAATTTCTTTTAGTGTGATACGTGGATCTGTTGAATGCTGATGGGAAGGAGATAATCAAACAGGTTTTTTCTTTAAGAAAAAATCCCTCCTGTACTACAGCTTCCTTGCAACTCAGTGGGAAGCATTTGAACAAGACAAACCAACACGTCAGTCACTTCTATGCAGAGCAAATGAACTCAGTTCCTTATGCGCTGGGTAGATTGCGGTCTGTAGCTGAGCTACCTAACCTGGAGCTCATTCAGACATCTCCACGCTGCACCGCACTTAGTTTGTTACTACAGCATTAGCACAACCACAGTGTGAGAAATAACAGCCTTTACAGGTACCTGTACACCTTCAAATCCAGAAGGCTTGCCATCTTCCCACTGATCTGTGCTACAGACTGCTGTACTTTATAGAGCTGATTTGGGGGAGATGAAAAAAGCTATTTGTTGTCATAGAAACAGTAGGACACGGTGCTACCGTGCAGGCTGATATGTGAGGATATTATTGTTTGGCCTTTTTCCAGGCAACCAGATTGAGAAACACTAAAAAGCTTTAAAAAAAGCCCCTGAAATTTTGCCAAACCATCAGATCTTCAGTTTCCACCAACACATTCAAATATTTACCATTTGTTGTGGATAAATTTGAAAAGCCTTGGGTATGGGAAATGCTGTTGAAAAAAAAAAAAATCTATTATTGACCCATAAAACAAGTAAGCAACAGACATCTTGTAAGGCTACGGGGAATATCCAAAAATCAGTTATGAAGAGGCAGTTAAAACACCAGGAAATTGTCCTCAGTTCCCACCACTTAGCTGAGGCTAATATTATAAAAGCCTATCATTAGCACAGTAATTAAGGTTAGTACTGCAAAAACAGAAATCCCAAGGGCTTAACAGCTGCCAAAGAGCACCACTAACTGAGAGGAAAGTAAGGTGCTTAGGACTTGACTTTATGTTCTTTGGAGCTAGAGAATAACAGTGCCAGTAAATCATTAAACAGAATGCATAGCAGTGACCAAACCTCCTAAAGCTCCAGGAAAACAGCTCTGTTCCCCTAATAGCTCCAGAGAAACACAGGTTTACACCTGAGTTACAATTCATAGGCCACAGAAATATAGGGAAGTGTTTTAGATCATCTCATTTACTTTGGACAAAAGAAGTTTTCTTCTACTGGAACGTTGTTTTTTTTCCTTAGAATTTTTCATAAAATATCTTCATCTTCTTGCAGAGTAGTATTTCTGGTTATGACACAGTAGAAATATAATTATGAAGATCTTATTAGTTCATAGAAAAGGTGGATTTTTTTATCTATTTGAATTGGCAAAAGAGTGAGTATGTCTAGACTATGCAAAAATTTATCTGTATGCTGGGCATACCTGGTGTGGGGGGGGGAAAGCTGTTTAGAGTATAAAGGTGACCTCTCAACCCATCTGCACTGAAACTTCCCATTCTTATCGCAACAGCCCGATTTTCTCTCCATCTGTTCCAAATGGTTCAAAACCCTGTCCCATTTAGCATAGAAATCACTGCTCCTTTGCTGGAAGCCAGATAAAATGATCCAAATGGCCTTACAGGTCCTGTGTAAAGAAAAATATAGCCCCGTGGCTTGCAAGTAGCCTGTCTTTGTCATGGAGGCATGACATCTGACATCTATGAGTTAACATCCAACTCCTCTATCGCTCATAAAAATATTCTCTGTTTTTCTTACTGAAGGAATTGGCTTCTATTACAGAATGTATCTTACTCTTCTCCCATCTCCACAGAAACAATAAGAATGCCTTAGGAATTGTAAACATGCAATTATTCAACTTTCAGCTCTCTCAGGCTATGAAACTGGACAGACATGACACCGAACTGAGCCATGAGGGAAGTAAAGCAAAACTGCTAGAGGAGCGGTTCGGGTGGGAGTGCTTTTCTCACATTTAATGTCTAATTTCTCCTTGGACGACAGCCTAGGGCTGCAGCCAGCCCAACAGCCACATCCATACTCTAGTCCAGATCCTTTTGTGGGCTTAGGCCCTTCACACTCAATGTAATTGCCAGCTCCTGGAGCAACCTAATGCAATGCAGGAGGGCAGATGCCTTTGGGAAAAGAACAGCATGTGAAAGACAAAACTGTCAGTAAAGAGCTAATAATTTACACTGTAATTGTTTTTGTATTATATATATAATTACATGAATCAGAACAGCAGGGTAAATGGAAAAAAAAAAAAGCTGCCATTTTCTAGATTCTCCTTAGTTCACTGACTATTCAGACTGATGCCACTTGTTAGAGCTCAACAAAAGAGGAGCAAGAAGCCCCCAGTGTTACTATTTCTGACCTAACCATGGAGTACAATCACACAGTGACTTATAGCCTGCGCTCCTCTTCAGTAGCAATCCTGTGTGACTACCAGCTGTGGAAAATCCAGCCCAAGCCCTTTTCCTTTCCCTTCATGTGCTGAACAAGTATTTTTGAAAGACAATTGGAGTTTGATTAGATTTGCCACTTTCTTTCCAAGAGAGAAAAGGTCACGACTTTCACAGCCCATGAGCTTGGGCTACATACTCGATCGGCAAAATAATCCACTTGTCAAAGACTCTGATGATCCAAGCAGAGTATTGTTGGACGCTCTGCCGCATTTGTACTTATTCATTGGCTTAGCCTGTAATTCATTACTGGACTGCACCTAGACAGAGACATCTGTGACTGGAATTTGTAGACATTATGATGATATAAATAAATTGTGACATCATCACGCAGACAATCATGGCAAAGCCCACTTGGTTTTGCAATTATCCTTCATTTAACAATATTATAACAACAGCTATTAATTGCTACAGCACACTTACTTTGCAGGAAGCCACAGAATTATTTGAATGTGATTAAAAAAAAGTTTGATCTGAAGTCCATGGACACCACTTGGAGATGTGGAATGCAGTGAAAATACAACTGTATTGCACCCAGACATTTAAAGAGCTCTAAGTCAAGTATCTTTCTTCTCTCTGTGGTATACTTGTCTTTGTTAATTAAATCTAACAGGAAATTCAGGTCTATTTCAACTACATGAAATAATCACATGGGCATTCTTATACTGATTTAGGTCTCAGAAACAATAGGATGTGTACACTTCAGGACATATGAAGCAAACGACAGCGACACAGTAAAATCACAGTGCTCACATACTCAGGTTTGGCACAAATGCATACAAGAAAATGGCAAATGTATTCAGGGGAACAGTTCAGAATGTTTTCTCAAAGCTAAAAGCAAATTCTTGAAGGTTGCATGGTCTTATTAGGTGACAGGAATATGAAGTTGCTCTGTATACAAAAGACAAAGAGTCAGACTAAGACATAAGCAGCAGGTATCACCGGGCTGCAATGAACTTCTGAAGTTTCTCTGCATGACAATTGTAGGCTTGTGAAATGCCTGTAGCTATGAATTTTTCTTCCGTCATGTCCTGAATATGGGCTTTCCCTGGCTGGGGAATCAGTTTTCCCCAGGAAGCAAATTAATTTTGTTGCAAGAGTGACATCCTCCCACTCTCCTAGAAGCCATAGATTCTATGTTGGAAGACACCAGGGCCTGTTACAGGGTCACTCTGGTGAGATACTGAAAAGGTAGGTCAGATGAATTGCTAAGAGCTAACCAAACCGAAATTCTCAGATCCAGAGATTACTCAGATTTTGCTGCAGGAAAGAAGTAATGGGTGTCCAAGGGAGAAGCATACGCTGTGTCTGGGCCACGCAATGAGTGATGCAGTCCCAGCTGGAAGAAATCTGGCAAGAAACTTGTGGGTAACCAGGATCTATGGCTAAGAAAAAATAAAGAACAGACTTTGCACAACAGAGAACACTGACAGTAGATATAATTTCCACCTTCTTATGTATCATTTATATAATGCTAGAAAATTACGGTAATGACCAAAGAGGGAAAAACTGTAAAGAAAACAGCTGATGTCATGAGAGTAAGGTTAAACATATCATGAGAGTAAGGTTAAAAAAAAGGATTATGCTAAAGCATCAACTGAAAAGCTGATGTTGCAAATTTTGGCTCTTGTTGTCCTTACTTTTATATGAAAAGCTTGTTCTCATTTTATTTCTTCTTTTTACAGATTCATCATTTACTGCTGCAATATATAAAACCTGCTGCTCATCTTTTTACAGTGGAACTTTCCTTTACAACTATTACAGAGGTTGGAAAAGGTGTATTTATCTGCCCTCTGCTGGAAACACCCAGCAAAAATACAGCACTGTCTTATGTACACAGTGCAAAAGTAGTTCTGCCTCCACGTACAGAAGACGCAACTTCATCATGGATTCAGTGGTTACATGCAGGCTGGGTTTCGTTTAATGTACCTCGTCAAAATAAACTTTGTCTTATTTGCTCAGTATTGATTTCACTCCACTATATTACTATGTAAGTGATGGGGTCCAATCTAATCCCACTTAAACTGGAGCAAATAAAATGTATCTCTGTGGAAATCTAGAGAATTACACTATTACAAAACTGCGTAAATGAAAGCTGAATTACATAGAAATATATCTGGTAAAATATGGATTGCCACATTCCCAGACAGAGGCACTTTACACATACTATGTCCATGTCTTTGGAAATACAGTACTGATCCAAGTGGATGAAATCCTAAATCACTTGAAATAAAAAAAATAAAGTTGCCATAAATCTGACTATTATTAATCATAATTTTCCAAAAAACTTTCTGCAGACACTGTGTGTCTGAGCCCAACCAGCTTGTTCACAAAAGCTTGGTACATCCACATTAAAGGTCATTAGGAAAGACGAATTGATTTAAAGGTGAAGTGAAGCTCACGAGGAGAGGGCTCAGCAAAACCACATTGAGAAAGGACCTAACACTACTCATCAAAACCGGGGGTAGACAAGCCTGTGCTACACCAGCTACTCCTAGGACAGCAAGGAAGCAAAGGACCTGCCAAAACCACTGAAGATGTCAAGGCCCATTACCACATTTACCATTCTTTGGAAGTCATTCCTCCCCGTCATCAACATTATCAGAAAATGTTATTTTTCCTTAAGCATTTGCTTCTATTTCCTCGACTTTCAACAGCTGCTTTGGCTTGCCTTTGTTTTTCTCCCCACCACTCCCC
>JAVSBS010026442.1:9168-27477 GCA_033124195.1 Coracias cyanogaster | reverse complement strand
CCAAAGAATTTGACATGATGGTTTAGAAAGTAAAACCAAATTCTGCTCTCAAGGAAATCACCAGAAATGTGGAGGAATGTATTGGATTTCAGTGGAGTAAATGAGAATGAATTTTACAGGTGGTGTTTGGTTGTGTTTCTTCTGCTCTGGCGAGATGGGCGGCTGAGCCAAAGCGGGCATGGCACACGATTGAGCTCTCTGCCAGAGCAACGCTTAGATTAGAAATGAACGCTTGGCGTGGAGTTGTTGGTGCTGTTGTTATTTACTATTATACGAGCAAAGCGTTTAGCGCTACGATTCGATTTGATTTTGTAGCTCCTATCCCCTTAAACAAGCTGTGTGAGCTTGTCAGAGATCAGGACAGGTAGAATGCACAGCAGGCGTCTGATTTGAGCCAGTTACTCATTTGCTGAGTGTTTGTGTTTATGCAAAGGGGCCTCTTCCTGCATATTTAATCTACAGTAAGGCAGTGGCTTTTGTTGTGTTTAGACCACATACCTTCAGTCCTTCCTTACACTGCAGCCAGTGTTGAAGCACAGAAAGGCTGGATAGTCAAAAGTGCTTTCGTGTTTTCAAACTCTCAACTTTTCTGCAGTTGGTTGGGAATTACTGTACAGCTCTAAGCCTTTTTCTGCCTCATTAATGGGTAAGTTTGCACTCGGGTAGAATAAGATACTTTTGTTTCTGTTCCATTTTTAAAATGCACAAATTGTTTGTTTTTTAATTGTCCAAACCCCCTTAAGCGAACCTAGTCTGCTGAGGGAGTTTGTGGCAGGGAATTAGATCAAGAATACAGGTGTTTCTGCAATATACTTCTGAATAAAGTACTAAATGCTGTCTTGCAATAGGCAGGTATTTGTGGGGCGGGGGGGGGGGGTGGTGGTGGTGGTGAAGAATGAGTTCGGTGTTATTATTCTTTGTACTAACAAATCCTGTTTTGTAACTATCCTGAAGATAATGCTTCCATTGTTAGCTAAAAGCTTTCAAACTGTGCAACGCAGAACTGCAAAAGCAGTAGCGAAAGAAAAAAAAAAAAAAGAGGAGGAGGAGGGAGGAAAAAAAACCCCAACCCTCTGGTCTTTATTGTTTCCTTCGTAAGGGTCCTCACTTGAATGTCTGCGCTGTAATAGGAAGGTTTTTCTTATGTGGAAATTGAATCGTCTCTTCATTGATATTAATAGCACACTAGAGATGTTAGCCATGATGCAGAGCACCAGAACTGTAGAGTAGGAAACCTGATATTGCAGGGGGGAAAAAATGACAGTCCTACTGCTCCTCGGTGTGGGAGACATCCCTCCCCGAGAGCAGAGTTTGCATAATGGCATCCTGGCTTAACTATTTACTTATAGGTGTTTTAATCGCGGGCTCTGTCTTTTGGCATAGGCGTAATTACTGTCGCTCGCTCATGCGCTTATGAACCGCGCAGCTCGGTCTCTGATTCAGCCTGGACAAATTAGTTTTTAAAATGACTTTCGAGAAAATCTGTGCACAGTGTATAGACCGTGTGTGTAACGTACGCTGTGCCGGGAGAACGTCAGAGCCCGACGAGGGGGAATTGGTATCAAAAATTAAAGACGAGATGACAAAGGGCATGTCTTCAAAGCAGGAGGTTGTAGCGCAGGCAGCGTTGGGAGAAATGTGGAAAATGTGCAGTGAGGCCAGAAGTAGTAGTTTTGGTTACCAATTAACTATTTCCTTCATTTGAGTAACTCCTCTCAAACAGAAGAGTGTGCTGTTCCACCACATGTTGGAAAGTGTGAGGATCTGAATAAAATTTCATCAACCTTATTAAAATACGTAGGGACTTTGGTCTTCTTGGGTACAAATCAACCTACAGACACAGAGGCATTTATTAACAATAAGACTGCTGAGGGTTTTTAATAACAAAATTACAAATACCGTATCTAATTGTAAGCGTATTACTTTTATGCACCAGTTAAAAAAAAAAACTTTTTATGAGGAAAAGTACCTCAGTCAAAGCACCTTGTGTGATTAGTGCTATTGTATTCTTAAATTTTGATTGATAGAGATAATAGTTTTCACTTAAAAATACAGACAGGTACTTTAACTTTCCATGACAATAGCTATTTGCATTTCTTTTATCTTTTTGTTTAACATTTGTGGGGGTTGGGACGGATTTGATTATTAACTCTTATTGCACACCGAGGTAAATGCTAAAACAAAGCTTTTGTTGAAGCTTCAAAGGTAAAACAGCAAATATTGTTTTTAGGCTTCAATATTTAAAGGCTGTTAAAGGATACCTCGAAAATATTTTCACATGACCATGACCAAGAGCCTGGCTCGCCTGTCAGGTAGGAGCGGGGAGCCCCGGCCGCGCTGAGGGGAGGCGGGAGGCGGGAAAAGGCCGGGGCGGGCGCGGGGGGCGGCGGGGCCTGAGCGGCCCCCGGGCCGGGCCGGGGGGGTGCGGAGGAGCTGCCGGGGCTGCCGTGAGTGGAGGTGAGGGTGAAGCACCCAGGTCACGGCGCGGGGTGGTGGAAGCTGCCGCCTGCGAGGGCTGGGAGAGCCGTCAGGCTTTGCCCGGGAGCTGGCGGCGGCCCGCCCGGAGGGAGTCCTGGAAAGTCGCGGGTCCGGCCGGGCAGCGGTGCCCGCTGACGATCCCGGAACGCGGCGGCGGCTGCTCCGCGGGGCTCGGGAAGGGGTGTTCCTCTCGCTGCTGCGCTTAGGTGAGGTCAAGTTTCGAGAGGAGAGTTGCAGCACAGAGATAAAATGGTTAAGGCCGGCGTGGAGGCACGGGGAGTTGTTTTGAGAAACGGGGGAGATGTGGAGTCCAGCCCAGGCGGCAGCGTTTGATCTGGAGGCTCTCGGAGAGGAGAGGCGATGGCCTCCCATCATTTGATTGGGCATCTGACAGGTTCGATACTTTCTGGGAGCCTGTGCTGGCTTTACGTCCGCTGGATTCGGTGAGGGCCAGCTCTGTTAGGCACAGAGATTCGTGCGAGGCCGATAACCAGTCCGTCATTAAGTGATGCAAGACTTGCCGCCGCAGGTCGGGTTCCGCACTGGAAGCGAGCTCTTCTTAACTTGTCTGTTACCTGTGCCCACGTTTCCTATAAGAGCTACTAAAGAGCAGGGGAGGAATGGATTGTGATGAGTTTCCTAGCGCTGCCTGACATCGAGTGATTCCTTTTCAAGGTTACGGTGGACTCGTAGAGGTGATGCTGTTTTGAAGGAGATGATGTGCCGCGCGTAGCATTGTCCTCGTGCCGTTATTTATTTTAATTTTATTTTATTTCTGTTTAGAATAAATAACAGGCATGAGCCAGAGATTCTGAGCAGCCTGCTAATGACTGAAAATGAAAACACAGTCTGATTTGCTCCCTCCTTCCACCGAGAAGCAGCAAGGTAGCAAGCGTGGATATCCCTGTGTTTTGGCCTGTACCAAATCCATTTCCCCCTCTTCAAAGCGAGGTGGAAGAAGTGCACTTAGTCTCTGGCAGTTTTACTATTCATCTGCATTTCACTTTCTGAGGAGGCGATAATGACTCCTGGTATAGAACATCTCCTGTACCGTCCCTCCTGAGATTTAATATATGCTGCACAATAAAAAGTAGCCACCTTGACAACGGTCAGAAAAAATATTTCTCCCTTGGATTATTTCAGATATTTAGTGTATTTTTTTACGTCGCTGGATGTGTCTTTAAAAATAAAGCAGGTACAACAGAACTGAAGAGACAGCTACTGACCATCCTCAAAGCAATTCTACATATGATCTGTGTGTGTTAGTGTAAATAACCCAACCAAACGCACTGGGTGAGCAAAGGGACCTGGGTGAAGGATGGGGCTACAATCCTGCCCTGTTCCAGATGTTGCTCTTCATGATCAGTGTACATGCTGTATTCTCAGGATTAGAAAAATATCAAATGAAAAACTTTCATTATTTTTTTTTTCCCTCCTTCTTACAAATGTGCCGTTAACAAAATCATAGACTTCATTTTTTCCCACACAGGACAAGAAAATAATAATTATGAGAATAGTAGGACATATTTCATATTTCAGCCTGTGCGCAGCTGAATGTGACTCAGGGAGTTTTGAAGGGAAAGAAACAGCTGTACTAGATGGTTAGCGTTGGCTTTATTTAGAAGAAATTACTGCACAGAAGTGCTTATTTTGATGATCAAGTTTTGATATTTTAAAGGTTTCAGGAAGCCCTTTAGTAAATATTTTAATCAGGTGCATTAAATATATTTCAGCTGGTCTTACATAAGAAAAATGAATCAAAATCAAATTTCAGAAACCATTTTTTTTTGTAGTGCTGTTGGGTGTGTTTTCTCTCCCTCTTTTTTTTTTAAATAAAAAGTCTGCTTTCTAGGTAGTGAAGAGGAGATTCCTTTGATACTTCAGGTTTCCAATAATGAATTGTAGGCTTCTCAGGGCTGAGGAACTGCCAAAAAAATGTACATGCATAATTCTAAGTAGGGGAGCAGCTCAACTGGTGTTCTACTTTCCTGTGTAAAATTACTCACAGCCCGTTTGTGTGGGATCAAGGTCTTTGGTAATCTATTTCTGGCTATACCCAAGGCTCTTCTCATTTAGATATTAGTAAAAATGTTACTGTTTTAAGTAGACTTTCATTCTGCAATGAATGCAGCTATTTCTGTGTATTCTTTGTATTACTGGTTAAATTTGGCTTTGCAGTAGTAACTTGGCCTTAGGGCTCTGTCCTGCAGCCTCCCCAGCTGACCTCCCTGCACTGAAGGAGGAGACCACTGAATCAAATAAGCATTGTGGGATCAGGAGAGGTTGCAAGGTCCATCCTGACAGCAGGTATAATGGCAAAGCCTCTGATCTTTCTGTCTGGTCCCTTGGTGTACCAGGCAGATCGGGAGGACCTGAGCAAGAGCACTAGGGGGGCTTTCTGTTAAAGTCAGCCAAAAAGGTTATGGCTCCAGCTCAGGTTGTGATCTCCCTAAGATTATTACCAGTTGTCTTTCCAAAATCCTGCCAAAACCAGCTATTTTTAAAAGCATCTTTGTATCAAAGGGTTTCAAAATGTGTTACAGAAGAGTTTACCCATCTCAATGGTAGGTAAACTGAGGCACTCAGGGAACAAACCTCATGTTTTCAGGAATATCTGATAAAATCTGAGCAGGGCACGTAGTTTTGCACAGACCATTCCCCATGTTGGATGCCAGCTGGGCCAAGGGGATGGTGTCAAGGGTGCTTGGAGACCTTCCCTCCACTCGTGAGGCAGCAGGACGACTGCTGCTTGCAAAGTGGATTTTTGTTTGTAGCTTGGTTTTCTATTTTAATCATCTCCTTGGGGGAAAATATGAGTGTGGTAAAGTGTCATGCTTTGGTAGGATGGGATTTTTTCTTTGTTTGCTCCACACGCGCACTTACAGTGTTGATGGTACTTTGTGTTTATCTTAAAGGCAGCATGATGGAAGGAATGTGTGTTGCCTACACACATTCGTTCACCCATATAAACATTTTCAGGAGGAAAGTCTGTATTTGTGTTTCTACATTTTTGAGATACTCAACTTTTAGACTATTAATGAGAAATTTTCACAGGTGGGAACAGCTGTCTCTGCTGCTCATTTTAACTTCAATGGTAAATTATCCAAATTTTTGAAAGCCAGGTAGCATGTACCAAGACGTAAATAACCAGAACTGAAGGTAGTCTGGATTTCAGTCAGGGAGCAGTTTGTGAGAAGAGCTGAAACCCTCCTCAGCCTTTTGCGTGTGTTGTCCTCGGTAGACCCCATTGGTCTCCCACCAGCTAATGATGGGACAGTGTTACTGGGTTTCCACGGAGTGTGCTCGGTTAATATATGACAAATGTGTTTAGAAAATGGTACCTACATTTTACAGCACTGCCGAAAGAGATTGTGCACACATTTTGTGCAAACGTGTAATTTTCAGCAGTTTTCCTTAAAAAGTACATTTTAAGATGCTTCATTTGCTATCATGAAGACTCAGGGTAGAAATGAAGTCTGCTTGCAAAACACTGCCAAAATACAGATCTGACTGCCAAACACCCAGAAAATTTATAAAACAGATAAATACGAAAAGAGGTTTAAAGTGTCAAATCCAAGATAACCCCTGCAGCAAAGCAGGATAAAAGCCTTTATTGTCGCTAATCTAAGAGCACATCATATGTCAGAGGTCACGTATTTTACATAAAAGATGTATTGTTTTACATACTCTCAGGAAGGTGAGACCTGACCTATTATGATGGAGTAGTGTTGTGTCCTTTACAGTCAGAATCAGGAACATCTGATAGATGCACGCCAGCAAAGTGCGTAGGGCTTCCTATACAGCAAACACACACACATTTTGGCCCCTGACCTTCCGGTACCACATTACAAGAACTGTGAAATGCTTCTCACTCAAAACATTAAAATAAAATAAAATGCCAGTGAGCAACAGATAAAACCAATATTCATTTCAAGGTAACCTTTTTTTTTTTTTTTTTTTCCTGGCTAAAAATAATTGGGTTTCAATAGTAAAGCAGTAATGCCTCTTTCTCGTTGTGAAAACGTTTTTCCTTCCAAAGTAAATGGCAAATGAGTACATTTTCTTTTGAAAGGACTTAATGAAGATTCTGATTTTTTTTCCCAGAGGTTGGTATTTTACTGCTTCAGTAAAAAGCTTCACCTACTGATGTCAATAGCGTAACTTACCATCTGACGAGTTTCACAAACACCCCCAAAACTCCACATCACTGTGTGAATTTTATGAAGTGGAGTTTCACGTAGCTTTATCTTACACATCCACATGTCACTGACTTTCCGTTTTGTATGATGTCATCTGTGTCACCAAATTATTGCATATTTCTTTCTGTCTCTATTACATATTATTCTGCACCCCTGCAGCAGAAGATCAACATTTCAGTGAAATTATGTTATAATTTTACTCTGTTAAAGTATTTGGCCAATTGATGTGGAATTAATTCTGAATGCTGTTAGTGGTTTGAGTTAGTAACTTGATCTAAATTAATAAACAAATGTTTTTCTTTTCTCTTGTACCATATGTTGATCCCAATTACATGAACAGAAAGTGGCAGATTGTCATGTTTCTTAGAAGATTACATACTCTTTTGCATAAGAGAGAGTACACAAGATGCAGTAATATACAGGGTAAAAAAAAACCTACACGTGCAGTTTTCTCCCTCCTACTTTTTATGAAGATACACTTGAATTATTTCTCTTTTTAATACCCACTGCTCCTTACCACCTTAGCATACTCGGTGTGCTCGTGGTAATGCTTAACGACAAGATATCCCAAGACAGTAAACATCTTTTTGAATTAGCAAGCTGCAGCTAGTTTTAAAATCTCATCTAGGAGTGTGTCTCTATGGAAAAGGAGGAGAAAAAAGAAAGGATCCAGAAGCTAAAATAGCAGTGGTTACAAATGGTCTTAAAATGCCTTAAGTAAGGAGAACCCATTCAGGCAATAGTCAGATTTCTGAAACAAAGGACTGAACTCATCTATTATTCAAACTGAAAATAGATTGATAGACATCAAGATTAAGAAAGTTTATGCTAGAGAACAAAGATGTCTCATCTGAATGTTGGGGGTTTTTTTTGTCTTCTTTTTTTTTCCTCCCCAAAACCAAGTTGTTCGTGCTGAAGTGCTGATAAGCAGCAGTCCTGTGACTTGATTGTTTTTATTAACTCCCTCTGAAAGTCATTCACCATTAAACACGATTAGATTCATTTGTTGCTTTGTTTATGTTTGTACTTGCAAATGGCGGTGCCAATGAAAATGCTTCGGGTGTTGTTGCTGACACTGACCCAGCAGTCACATGTGTTACCTTCTTTCTCTGTAGGGTAAGAAGAGTGACCTTTTTGGGTGGCTGTAACTGAAGATTGCTTCACAGGAGCAACTGAAGAAGGTAAATAGAAATACTGTTTTGCACATAGTTTCTTAAGTGTGTCTGAAGGAAGGTTCTGATCCTGCACACCCCAAAAGCATGCCTTAGTTGCACAGATAAAGGCTCTTTGGGCAACATGGATAAAGATGGCAGCGTTGTGCTTGGAGCTAAGCTTTTGGAGCCACTGCTGTGCCTTAAACCCGTGCTTTACCTGGGAAGCTGAAGGTTTAAGCATCTAGTTGCGTTTTAGGAGCAAGGCCACAAAGATGCACTTTTTGGCTTTCAGCGATGTTCTGCGAAGGCTGTTTGGTAACCGGGCAGAGCCTGTGTGCGAATGGGAAGATCCTGCTCTGGCTACTCTTGGTGGCCATATGGCCAAGTCCATGGCTTGGCATCCATGGGTGCTGGGCTGGGACCTGCAGCGAGGCCGCCTTACTGGGGCAAATCCCTGGGGAATGGTCAAGTCAGCTTCAGTGCTGCTTCACTGCAGGCTGAGACACTCCTGGATTTACAGCAGTGCATTGAGCAGAGCAGGAGAGCAGGATTTAGCTGTTAATTCAATTGCTTATTATCACTGCAAAAATTAAAACGCATGCTTTTTAGTCTTTTGGAGCGTAAAGGAAAGAAATATCACTTTCTGCAAAATGATTTTTATTTTAAAGCAACGTGAAAGTCCCTTGCTTCTAAATTAACTCCTTGCCTCTCTTCTGGTCCAAACTTTGAAGTTGGAAAGGAATATTAACATCACAAAAGTGGTGATTCACAAAATTAACTTGCAGAAGAGAAAAGTAACGCAGATCAGCGTTTGGTACTGAAGGGTGTCATCTGACTGAGGTTCATATGGCTGCTTTATAATCACCTTCTTTCAGAAATTAATAGTCGGTTAAGCACCATAGCAACAAGCAACACTGATGTAAGCGTTGAGCAGTGGCTGCTGTTCGCTGTGATGTCAGTGCTCGTTAGTGCTGTTCTCTTGACCTTGTTTGAATATAAAATGGTGATTTCATTTTAAACTTCGAATTTTACAGAGTGACTAAATGCATTGGAGTGAATTAGAGCTATTTTTATTTTAATTTTATTAAAATGTACTTCGAGGGGAAAAAAATGTCCCTGTTCTGTTTTAAATTAAAATAGATCTGAGGATGATGGGGGGTTTTTTCAGTTCTTTGTTGCCGAAAATATCTATTTAGTGAGGAAGAAATTAATGAAGTTTGAGTGAACATTGCAATCCTTGACCATGCCAATGGTATGTGTCAGGTGTACGAAATGCGCCTCTCTTCAGGATTTGAATATTACTGGTTTTTTTATGGTGGAGCCCGTCAGGTATTAGATGCATTTCAGCTACTGAAGAAGAAGCAGATCCTGCAGTTTGAGCAGGCGGTGGTTCCTTGCCCTGTAGTGGTGTTTCCCCTTGGAGTTTTTGTGAAAAGGGAAATATTCTAAGTCCCAGGTGCATCAGAGGGCCTCATAATTACTGGACTCATGGTTTGTGCATGGCCGTGATGCTCTGTGACCCAGGAAAATGAGGAATTTTGGTTGTGATAACTGTAAAACACTACCTTGAGACTCACCTGAAGTTTGTAGGCCCTGTCTCCAGCAGCAGACTTATTTTGTATTGCCGCCTTCAGGACACCGTGCATGCCAGACATACCCTTTGGCAGTGAATCCTTCAGCGGTGAGCAGTTTGGGTGATTTGTAGAACAGATCATTGCAAAAACCCATTAGATTTTTCAGTTTGACCTCCTAAGTATCGTAGGTTATTGACTTTCACTCCACACCCCTTGGCAGAGCTGGTAAGAAGGCTTCAGCCAGACTTTCTCCTAGAAGCTGATCCAGGCTCAGTGGGAAGACCTTGAGGACTGGAGAACCAAGGGTCAGTCGTAGTGTTGGAGAAGTGGGATGCAGGCTTGAGCACATGTTTTCAAACTGAACAACAAAATCCACAGCTTGATGAAAATATGTTGTTCAGTGTGTCCTTCAACGTTAGGACTTGTTTCTCTGAGAACGTTTGACTCTGGCCTGCTTCCGCTGCAGCCAGGGGTGCCATTTTCAGCAAAAACCTATTTGCTGCGGGGTTGGTCCATAACGTTGCAACATATTTCATAAAATAAAGCCATAATGAATGATATGTGGTCCAAGGAACTGGATGTCAAATTTCAACTGGGTGAGAATTGAAACTGCCGAGATAATAAACCATGAGAACAGGAGATAGTAATGGAAGTAGTGATAGAGTCCTAATTAGAGCAGTGCCACTGAAACACGGAAGGTTAAGGGTTTGGTTGATTGAGTTTGAGCTCAATTGCTTGATAGCTTAATTTCAGGTGAAATCCCATCTTCTGAGTTAGCGGTTAAGCCGCTCAGTGCAGTTACAGAGCAGGACTCTAGTCCTTGAGGAGCGGCCGCGTAGCCCCGGGCGTCCCAGCGCTGCGTGCGAGCCTGGCCTTGGGCGTGCAGAGTGGGATAAGGCACAGAGCTGGTAAAATAGATTTTTATACTGCATGTTTTGTTTGCTTTTTTTTTTTTTTTTTCTGTGAGCTCCAAAGACCTCTGAAGGAAGGCACATAGAATAGATACAGCGAGGGGGGCTTTGGTTAAACCTTCAGAATTAAGATGTTTACACTCTCCTTTATTTAGCGCTGTTAGGCATAATGCCTAATTATATGCCAGTTTTTCCTCAAAGTAAGGATTTGAATTGAAATGTTTGATTTGGGGAGAAGGGAGGGGAAATGTATTTTTACAGAATTATGGGCAATAGTGTTAGTTTTCCAGGAGCAGTCATTTCTTTAAATGTATATGAAAGCATTTTCAATAATCAAACGCCATTCAGTGAGCAGTGTAAATCAGGGGTAGGTTGCATGCAGAAAAATTGAGAAGTATAAAACATGCTACTAAAGTTGTACATTATTGATAACAAAAGACACATGCGGACTTTTAAGATGACAAAGATAGAATCCTTTAGAAAACCTTTAATGGGGAAAAAATCAACACAAAGGATTTAGCAACGTTGCACATAGTTTAAAATTTCTAATCTTGATGCTTGTCAGAGTTAAATGCTGATTAAATATTGATAATAAAACAGAAGCTGCCTGCTGTAACTCAGAACTGAGTGAGATGATCAACAGATAAATCTGTGGGTTTGAGTTTTAACTTTTTTATATATGTATATTTTCTCCTCCTCTTGCCTTCAAGCCAGGAGAAAGGTCAGAAGGACTTTTTTTCCTAAGCTCAGTATAAAAAATGGATTGTGCAGTTTGTGGGGAAAAAGAAGTGGTTCTGGGACAAAAAAAAGTTAAAAAAAATCCTTCCCAGTAGTCCCACCACTTTGTTTCATCAGGAGGAGATGTAGCTCTCAAGCCATGTTGGCATGTCACTGTGCACGTCTTTGCTGGCCATAGCAGGAGGAGTTCCAGGCAAAAGTTGAAGCCCTGAAACAAACCTTCAGAGCAGTTTTTTTGTGAAGGGCTCAACAGTGCGTGCAGTTCGCCCCAGCACTCTCCCTTGCTAGTGACTTTCCAGAAGATGTCCTGGTGACGTCTTTACTCCTGTTTTGTGTACGGGCTGGGTGGCAGTGATGCTTGCACGTCAGGCAGAGGGATGTTAGTAGGGTGATGTTCTCCTTACTGAGTATGGCACTTTGACTTTTCTTGCTTTTGACCTAGTAATCTTAAGCATATTACAGAGCAGAAGCAGCCATCATTCCTAGAAGATGTGGTATGTGGCTACTTCTGAATATGGGTCTTGGGAGCATTCATAAGAAAGTCTGTAATGGAGCAGACAACCTGGTTCTTGGACTTCTTCTCCAATGTTTTCCCTGCGCAGGCCCAAATTATCTAGAGCCATATTGGAAGCATTTCATACGAGTGCTTGAATCACCCTCAGCAGGAAATAGGGATCTGGGAGACATCCCTGCTACTCATTTACTGGTCGAGTGGTAGTCATGGAGCTGGAGCAATTAGTGTCTGTTGGCCACATCTAAGACTGGATTTATCTACTTTGACATTGTTGGGAGAGGTTGCAACATAAGACTTTTGAATTAGTCAAATGGAAAGGTTACTGTGTGGTGCAAAGTGTTTCTGTAATCTCTAGGAATAGAAATTCCAACATTACCTGCCTGTTTTGGGGTAAATGCTAAAGAACCTTGTGTATGGGCCTTTTGGAAACACAAACTGCTTGAAGACCTACCTGTTGGAATGAAAAGCTTAGTCCAGAGCTGGGTGAAACTGTGACTTCTCTGAAGCAGTTGGGTCAAGAAGATGTCAAAAATAGATTAAGACATTTTGGAATAATTTAAGAAGAATCTGAGCCAATCTCATTAACATGGACCACTAGCATGCTGCACTGAAGACTTCAAAGATCTGTCAGAGGAGTTCTTTCTGTGCTATTGTCTGCCAGCATTAGCAATCTCAAGAGAACACGTTTCTTTTGTTTGCTTTTGGCCCATTTAGCTTTTATTCTTTTTCTTCTTCGTAGTGTTCCTTTATATATTATAAATCTTCAAGAGGCTTGGTAGAAAAATATGTTTCTCGGTGTTAGGATAGTCAGTAGCAGGTTTTGATCCTCTTATCTGATGCTTTTGGACCAAATCCTTCTGGTCTTCATGAAGACTGTGAAAGTGAGCAGGATTTGGCCAGTATTTTGCATAATCCTTCAGTGTTTCTTCCATTAGCTCAGGTAGATGCTTGATGCGATCTTCAGTGAAATGCAAGTGCTGATTTGTGCTACTTAACATGCGTTCAAAGTACCGTCATCTGTTTAGAGTCTGTGAAGCATGAGGCTGAGTGGTTCATGCCCACCTTAGATTTGGAAGCCACTAGCGTAATCTGTACCCACAGATCAAGCACAGTGGCATGTACTGAAAATGGCCCAACGTGTAAAAGTTGTAACTGAAGATGAAGCGGCCTTAAAGGATGCACTGAGGTCCATCAGTTGCTAAAAAGTGTTGTGAGGTCCATTAAACTAAGCTGTCATCAGAGGAGGCCCAGCCTTTGTCACCTGATGAGTTTCATGCTTAAGTGGTCGTATTGACAAGTGCCATCGTGGAGCATCTCTGCTGCGGACAGGTATTTGAATTCCTCCCACTACCCTTCTGTGTGTAGGAAACTTAAGCTATGAGAATTCCAAGAGGGAGACACAACCGCCCATGCTAGGCACCAGTGTGTCTGCAAGGGATTTCTTTTGCTGTGGTGATGGGCAGTGCTAGAGCTGGTTGGACTCATCTGTTTGGGAGAGCGTGCTGTAAGAGCTGTGTTCAGAAAGTTGGAGCCTGTTCTTGTGCCATTGCTGATCCATGAACAGTCTCGTCTCTCTCATACTGATCGTAGCTTTGGTGTGGACATGATCAACAGGTACATCACTGTGTTCATCTTTTAACTTGGCCTAACTACAGATACACCAAGGAAACTGCTCATAATACACCCTGCAACGCAGAATATGCAATTTCCAGCTTGGTTCTTCAAGACTGAGCTGGATGATACCTGAGGACATGCTGCATTTTATCATAGCTTTGGCAAGGAAAGGATTGAGTAGGAACAGCATCGGTCCTCATCACTCCAGAACCCAGACATGGGCTACAGGTCAGAGAGCCTGAACTCATGCCCAGCTTCAAACACAAAAACAAACATAATGAAAGGATCCAGTTTAAGGTTTCCTTCTGAAGCAGGCCAATAACTCTGAATTCAGCGTTGTGCTGAAACTTGCCCCTTTGTAGGGTCTTCTGCTAGGCCAGTGGATGCAACGGTGGTTGCCGCTTCCTAGTGCAAATAGGCTTATGGGGTCAATCACCTCGCTGCTGCCTGCTAGCATCTCAGAGCCATACCTGTTTCTCCACACGGGCAAGAGCCCCTTGTGGATTTGCAGGCTTGAAACCTGCCTTTAGAAAATGCATGTCGCAAAGATGTTATATGGTCCTGTGTTATAAAATCCAGAAATGTAAGAAAATGACACCAGAAATAGATTCTTAGTTCATATTTTTCTTTGGTCATCTCTTAGGTCGTTGCCTGTTGCCTTCTACCGTACCAGAAGTCTTCCAGCATCCTTAAGTTATTGTCCTACCACGGTAGCAACCATATTTTACAGTGGCAGTGTTACAAGACCAGTGATGTCAGTAGGCATTACAGGAGACCACCGTTTTTCGTTGGTAGCTCATACTGAAGCCAAGGCATTAAAAAATGGAAAGTTTTTGGCCCTGATTTCCTGCCCACGTTTCTTATTGCAACATATGAAAGCATTTTTCACTGCTGCTAATGGCAGGAACTTCAGACGCCACCTTTGAGATGTTTAATTGTGAAGTGTTTCTCCCAGTGCAATCAGTGAATTTTAATTTGGGGCTCTCCCACCCCTGCTGGCCCTCTGCTATTTAAGTGTGTTTTGTGTAATGCTGCTTAATTGCTCAAAAGGGTCATTTCTGACTCTGAGCTCACTGTTTATTTTTTTAGTAGGGTAGCACAAACATTTGGACATTTGTAACTAAGGCTCTGACGTCATTTCCATTGCAAACCATTAATATCAGTAGTTTATAATATGGCATTTCAAAATAGTTCAAAATAGATTTTTTTTTTTTTTTTTTTTAATATGATCATCTTTTTCTGTTTGGCTAAAAAAAAAAAGAATTCTCTCTCTTTATTAAGAAAAAAAGACAAACTGGGATCTTTTGAGTAATAGGTCTACTTTCTTCTCCTGTCATAGCCCTTTCGTTATTGTTATTGCTTCTGTGTTTATCTGTATTAGTCGTAATACAAGTGTTTCGTTTAATTCTGTGACATGTTAAGGGTTAGTGGATCCCAGCGATGGAAGGAAACGTCTGTGGAAGGGCACAGCATTTCCTGCTACTGGGGCACTTCCACCAATGGAACAGTGGTCTGCAGTCATGACATTAGTAATTGTCTGTAAAGGTCTTCGAAATAGAAAGTGCTACATTTAAAAGCCAACAACAGCATAAATCAATAATATAGGCAATGAGACCATTTCCTTTTTGGGAGGGAGGGGGATTTTTTCACCCTCTTTTTAATTGGAAAAATGTCATGCAGTTATTTTTAAAGTTTGTGTTTATTGCTGTCAACCTTCTCCAGTTCTGTTCCAATAATTGGGGAAGATAATTTTTGTTGGGGAAATTTTGATTTTAAAGCTTTATTGAATGCAAATGAAACATAGTGAAAAGTGTTGTTGATGAAAAAGAACAGGAAAAATATTTCTGAATAAGCTGAAATTCTTTTGTGTCTTTACTCCTCTTTAACATCTAATGTTCTGTAAGGAAAAAAACATGTGCTTTTATTGTTTGTTTCCTTTGGTTTTAAGGAGGGAGAGATAATTGCTCTTGGTGCTACTTGCTTAAAGCATTCAAAGCTGGGAGCTTGGTTTTGGAGAACGTTAAAATAAGCCCACAGGAGGTCTTGTAAAAGTTGTAAGAAATTGTAAAGCATGTCTGCTGAGTCAATTATGAGAGACAAATTGCCAGGGTAAGGCTGCAAGGTTCCAAACTTGTTATTTACTCTGTACTATCTTTGAAACAATTCCTTTCTGCCATTGATTTCACAGCAGATAAATACATGTTTTAGAGGGAAAAAAATGGTATTGATTAGACAAAGTCTTATTTAAAACTGAAATAATTATCTGGATTTGTATTCATGTAGTTAAAAGGAGAGTCTGGCCCGTCCTCCTCTTGAAAGTTGCATAACTGAAAGAAAATAGTTAAAAAAATACAGATTTTGACTTTTAAAAATTTCTCCTCAGTGAGACTCCTGTCGATAAAGCAATGTTCTTTTAGACAAATAGAATTTTAATATTTAAGCTATTATTTAAAAAAAACTAAACATCTGAAATCTCTGAGAGTATTCACGATTTCTTTCAGAGTTTATTAACCTTGTAATAAGTTTCAGAAAACTGCACGAAGAATAGCGCAAATCCAACATGTGCACAGCGTAAATCCCGCGTGTATAGTGTGTGCTCTCCAGTTCTCTCAAGCCTTGTGTAGTTAGTGTGTCGTATGCTCATGATACACAGGCCAGCTGGAGCGTTACCCCTCTGGAAGCTGCCATGGTTAACTCGGTTTGAAATACATCCTGATCAGCTGAAGTATGTTCTAGATACTTGATAAGGTCAAAAAGTCTGGTAAAGTCCTTTTCCTCCTTTCCCAGCACATTTAGGATGGAAAGCTCAGAGAGGAGCTGGGTAAATCGGTGGGTTTTACTAGACCTGGCTGTGCTTGAAGCTCCTGCTGAACTCCTGCAGTGATTCCCAGCTGGGCAGGACAAGGCAGTGTTGTGGTGCCCTGCTACATCCCGTGCATCCCAGGGTCACTTAGACTCCACGGCTTAAGGAACCTGTCTTTGAAGCTGCCCTGCCAGAAGTTACTGGAGAGCAAGGCTTTTAGTTACAAAGAGGTCTGAGCACCTTTCAGCAAGTCTGAGACCCCCATTCAGAAGAAACATCCATTCTTGCTCTGCTGTCTGGAGCATAGGTGGTGTTGGTATAGTAGTAGACGCTTCAGGATCCCTGATCGGGGCTGCAGAGGTTTGTCATGCACAGCAATAGGCAAACATAGTGAGGGATTGTCTGTGGTGTCTTGTCCGTTGCCGTGTCAGCACACATCTCGCTGCTGCCTTGCCTATTCAGGTTGTCTCCAGTCCCACGGGTGTTTAGTGGGGGCTGTGAGATCTCCTCTGTCCCAGCCCACTTAACCTTACCCACATAGATACCTGTGCATTAGGTCTGTCCAACCAGGACATTGTGATGGGCTGTTGTAGGGGAGTAAACTTTCTGGTCAGTATGTTGCTTGGGGATATTGGCAGTTGGTAGGTTTCTGTTGAGAGGCTGGGTTTTTACAGAATGTTAGGAGAAGCTGTTGGTCCCTTAGAGTAAATATGTGCGTCCCAGCTCCTTCCCTCTGTTTCCTGCTGTCTTCCTTCAGTTACCAGTGTCCTACTCCAGGCACCACCGTACCAGGTGGCTACACGCAGCAAGGGGAACCCCTGAGCACCTCTTGTGTGCTCTACTATCATAAGGCCACATACCCTCAGTTCTCCGCTTGTGTTTACTCTCCTATGTCTCTGTCTTCCCTCTTAGTAAGAGTAGGGCTGTTATCAACTGCATTGTGAGATACCAGGTATCTGCAGAGGGTAGACCACAGAGTACCTCCATGCATGACCAGGGCAGTCGCTGGACTGTCCCAAGTCTTCTGCTTCCCTGCTGCTGCCATTTTGGGGCAGCATGTAGTTGGCCAGGCATGAAGCTCCCAAAGAACAAGTGGGACCTTGCCCATTTGCAGAGAGGTTCTGCCCACAAAAGAAGGAACACAGAGTTAGGAGTCTTCATCTCACTCAGCCTCAGTGCCTTCACAAGGTGCAATGGAGGGTGTGCTGCTGGTGATGTGGGAGCCTATGATGTGTAGGAGACAACACTGGTAGGAGAAGCAGTGCTTCCCCCAAAAGGAAGGGGAAAGAAAAGGTCCAAACAAGCTTTGTGGGTGCTTGAAAACAACTGTAAAGAGACTTGCCCAGGTTTTGTCCTCTGACATCGACATCCTGTCTGGTCACTGCCTATGAAGAGCGATCTGTGGCATCATCTGGGTAAGACCTTAGTGTATCTCTGCAAGAGAACTAGAGTTTATCATAGTTTTATATTGGGTTTCCCTCAGCATGTAACCGAATGCATTAATAGTGACATGATCCCAGTGTGACCTGGACATAATGGGTTTGAACTTGGGACTGTTCAAACATTAAGAAGAAGCCCTTGCTCCCTGCATGTATTCAGCAGCTGCTTTTTATATGCAGAACCTGGAGCTGCAAAGGTTCAGCTTTGGAAGATTCGGCTTCCAGATGAAAAGGGCTAAATAACTGCCAAAAACCTGCACTGTTTCTCTTCTGATGCACATGTGTGACTTCCAAGACACGCATGCATCAAAAAGACAAGGTGCCTCTGAGCAGTTTAAAAGCTACTGCTTTGTATTGTTTTGCCCAAGGCAAACAAAATATCAACCCCCTCAATCTTGGAGAGGACTTTTGCTGTTAATGTGGACTTTCTGCAGACCCTGAGTCCACGAGTCAGGATTTGGGGTTCGTTTCCTGCCTCTGCAGCTGACTCCCTCCATGGCATGGGTACTGTTTGTTCTGGACAAAGCTTTCTTGGTTATTTTTTAAATTTGTACATTGCTGGATCTGCATGAGGTACTGTTCAGAACATGCACTTTAATCCTCTATCAGACCTTAACTGTGGCAACAAGGCTGTGATATGATTTTCCCATCTGCAAGGAGATCCAGATTTGGCCCTCAAAGGGACATTGCAGGTGAGGTTATTAGGCTGCAGTATATTCAAGCAGCTCAAAAAGGTACAAGTTGTTCCAAAAAAAAAACCAACCTGACCAACCAAAACCAAACCAACCAAACAATACAACAACAAAACAAAGTCTGCAAGGCCTAATTTTTCAGCAGTTTTGGAAAGCTTGTCTCATTCTCTCCTGTCCAGCCTCACACTTAAAG
>JAVSBS010026438.1:0-65596 GCA_033124195.1 Coracias cyanogaster | reverse complement strand
CCCCCCCCCAAAGTAGATTGTCCATACTGGGAGCCAACATGATTTTGCAAAAATTATAGAGGCCCAAGAGTTTGTTGGATGGTTTTTGTTAACATTGCTATGCACTGAACTGAAAGTTAAACAGTCTGATGTTTGCAAAACAAGGCAAACACAGTAAGATAGCAATGAGAGGTGGAAATTGTTATGGACCTGTCCCTGTGGATAGTTCCCAAGCCTGCCAGAGATGAAAGTTATCAGTTTGGTAGAGGTTATGAGAGAAGATGGGATTTCTTGGCTTACTGGAGGTTCATTTGGAAAAGACAGCGGAGTCTGAAGAAAGGGATAGGTTCGAGAGAATGAGGGAGAGAATGCACCTCTCAGTATTTAACTCCTGCAACTTACACAGGTTTAGTTATTTCAAACTTTCTGTGCTACCTTGGGGTTTTCTTGTAATTGCACTTTTTTTCTGGGATTATGGTTTTGTTTTCAGTAATGTGTTACTTCCAGTATTGTAGTCAGGATTGTGAAACTAGCTGATGGGAGCCTGTAAGAATTTGTCTCCCTGCCTCTTAAGTATGCAGTTGTAGAAGTCAGCTAGAGGTGTAATTTCTTAAAGGACACTTCACGTGATGCCGCTTCATCTGATGACTCCTTCCGCTTTGTTGTCCATGCTGTGGACAGTCTGTGAATGCATTGTTTATCTGCAACATTCAGCAAAACAAGTCATGTGGAGAGCAAGTTATTTTTGACCTGTTGCTGATTGTTAAAGTCATGTGAATCTTTCTTCAAGTTATTGGAATTGTTCCTTGAGACTGGCGATAACAACAAACATAGGCTATAAATGTTGTTAGCCTGCTGGGCAGTGGCACAACGGTGTCTTTGTTCTTAGGGAGTACTTATTGTAAACTGGGTCAGGAAACTATTGCCTTCTGATTTGGGGAAAGGTGGGAAAATAGCAGCTTTTTAAAAGGACCTTTAACTGGCTTGTGGACAGTGTTTATTGTTCACTTATTTATATTTTTCAAACACAGGTAAAAATAAGTAAATATTGTGTCTACAGTCAAAATAATTTGTTGTTTGGGGTTTCTAAAGAAGCTGGAAATGTTATTTCCTTCACACAAAATATACACTGTGCATCTCCTGGGGAAGATGGCTAAATCCAGGACCTGGTTATTGCAGCAGAACATTGTGAAGGAACAAGAAGTTGGATTTCACTCGTGTTTGAAGAATATCTCAGCAAGCATTGTGAGCTCAAGGCTCTTTTTCTGCTCTTACGTTGGTCTCTGGCATGCAGCTGATGTTGGTCACTGGAAAAACAGCTTTTCCACAAAGATAACTTTAATACTGGCAGCTAAATTGGTCCATAAGAGCTACTTAAGTGTGATGTTGTCTACTTCTTGGGTTCTTCCATGTACTGTTCTGCATGCTGAGTAGAGCTACAGCACCCAGAAATCCCAGACTTGCTGTGTCAGGAGGGTATTTGTAGCTGTTTAACTATCCCCTTCAGCTCCTCCTTGACACTGGACAAGCCACAACGTCCTGTATTGTTAAAATACTCTATTGCTGGAGTGCAGGTTGTTTAGTAGGGTTAGGGGCAGGTACATAGTGATGTCAGCACATTCAGCTGAATACTCTCATTGGATAACCAGAAAGATTTTTTTTTTTATATATAACTGTCTGTCTTTAAGCATGGCTTTAAATAAAAACGTAATAATAAAAAATATTGTTATTATTATTATTACAATCATTATCACTATTATTTACCCAAACTTTCTCTATTGTTTTATTTGGATTTAAGTATTGCCTGCAAGCATTCCTGGGATATGTACCTACTTAACACTGTTAACTTTAGCAGTGGTTCTAAAGACCTGTTGATGGTTTTCAGTATCCCCTGTCACTCCCAATTAGATGTGCTGATGACCCTAGGGAATAAGCTAGAAGGGTTCTTTCCAGAAAGCAGAGGGAACCTGTTAATAACTGACCCAGTGCTTAACTAGCCATGAATGTAAACGTTAACTCGCTGTAATGCAAACACTTTCTTCTGGCAGGTAAGACTTGGTCTGCAGTGTATAAGGAAGTTATGTGCTTTTTCACACCAAAGTACGTTTCCAGTTATGCCTTGTAGAAGCATATAAATGAGAGTAATGCATGAGTCTGTAGGTTTTAACTAGACTTAAGAGTAACCAGTTGTATTAAGCTCATAAAGGTCGAGAGAAAATTTGCCCTGGGTCAGATTTTGAAGAAAACTGTAACAAAGCAGTTATGGGTAGTTCGGGGTGTTTGGAGGACTAAGATGCTAATTTCGAATTTAGTGAAGTTGAGATGCAGCCTGCGGGAAGGAGGCTGTGCAGTGGTTGAAGGGTCACTGGCAAAGCTTTCTAGAAGTAAAGGAATCCCATCAACTTGGTTTTTTCCAAAAGATGTTTGGCTGGTGTAAGCTTATTAACCTGTGGTTGTTAACAGTTGTTTGTCAAGATGTAGGTTGGTGGAGAGGATTTAAAATAAGGAGAGAAGAGCAATAATTAAACTGAAGTGTACAGCTGACACAAAAAGAAATATGTGAGCTGCTTATGACTAATATGGGAAGAATCAAAACTGTACTTTATCTCAGGAAGTGGTTTCCAGTACATGTTCAGCTGTTGCTCGAGAGTTCCTCATGGGTGTTACCAGTTGTCTGCTTTGACTTGCTTCCTATTAGCACTACAGAAATCAAAATCATTGTCCTGATCAACGATGTGTATTACATCTCTCAAGTGCTTTTAAAGATTAAAATTCTTAGGTATCAGTAACTTGGAAGTGCAGAGTCAAGTTGCTTATCATCCTTGACTGATTTGGTTCATTGTGGACTCCCGAGGTTAGAAGTAAAAATTGAGGGACAAACTAAAATGTGGGAGGAGGCCCAGATGTAGATGCTGGTGGAAGGTGCAGTGGCCTTTTGTAGATGCCTGCATCATTACTTTTCAACAGCATCAAAGAAAAAGTTGCTCCCCTGCACTGAGCATGGGTTTAGATATTTTTGCTGTATGCTGTCCTGAAGATCTACTCCTTAACAGCAGCTACACATCAAGATCCCTGTTGGTGGCTTTTTGTCTCTCACTTGTGTGTTAATTATTCAGCAGATCAGAATGGACTGTAAAACTCATCCAACCAATCTTGTCCTTTAACTGGAAGACTGCTGTCTTTGGTAATGACATAAATGAAAGCATTAAGCAGTTTTGTCATGGACTGTTATGCAGTTGCATCTCAGTCCAGACTGTCTTAATTATTCTTTACCCCATATTGCCTCAGGCTGTGACCTCACAAGCTAAACAAGGTCATGCTTGGCTAGGATGAGAGAAGTCAAATAAATTCAGCGCTACAGGAAATACTAGTGATTCAGTAGGCAAGGTGACAGCCCTGAGTTAATGTTTTCCCTATGCCCCAGACTAGTAGAAGATGCTGCAGCTTGTGGGATGAGATATAAAACTGAGATCCTTTGTTAAAGTTTCAGTGCTATTCCTGGTAATCATGAAGAAGCTGATTCAGGGTTCCAGCCCAAGTTCAGATTGTAATGGCTGTGCTCTCTACACATTTCTAATTTCTGTTTCAATAGAGTCTTACCTATCCTCTTGCTCCTCTCTTAAACTGTTCTTAGAGTCATAGAGTGGTTGGGAAAGTTTGTGTTCTAGGGGTGCTGATATGTTTGCAGTTGACAACAGATAATATGCAGAAACGATGGTCCATTTTGTGATCCTTTGAAATCAAGAGAATTCTATTCATGTAAGAAATGTCAAGTTGAAACTGAAAAGCTGCCAGATTTTTTTTTTCTTTCTTTCTTCCTTTTAATGCAGAATAGTTTTTTGGCTTGAATATACGTATTTGCAATGTGGTTGAGTGTACTCACGTATTTTTATTTTCCATAGGATTCAAGTGCCCTGTATGTTCAAAATTTGTATCTTCTGATGAAATGGATTTACATCTTGTGATGTGTTTGACAAAACCAAGGATAACCTACAATGGTAAGGAAGAAGTAAGCTGATAATTATTTATTCATTTTAAATATTAGAGTGATAATAATTCTTTATTTAATAAGATCTTCTGGTAACTAGTTAGTGGACTCAGAAATTGTGTATGTTTTTTGCTTGTAGTTCATTTTTTCAAATAAATTTCTGAGAACTAGGTCTTTTTTTTATACTGCCTGTCAATATAATTTACACTGTTGATTTGTTCTGCAAATATAAAGCTATTCTTATTTGAGTAAGTTTATTTCACTTTTTGATTACAAGATCAGACATTGGTCAGTGTGCATTTAGTGTCCACTTGAGATATATGTTGCTTAAGCATCCTCCCATCTAATGACAACAACTAGTGAGGTAGGTCAGGTCTCCTGAGGACATTATTAAGGACCATTGCTTGATGCACTCTGCCTTTGCACATTATTCAGGAAAATGGCCCTTTCTTCAAGGAGCTACAGAACTTTCTCCTTTGGCTGATTGCATATGTGATACTGTTATTTTGGTGAAACTTGCCAATGTCCAAATAATCACCTGTGGGAGCTCTGGTTTTTTCTCTACTACTAAGCTCTCCTTCTAGGCAACATTGCCACTGTTGGGATCAAACCTTTCTATCTCTGTGGCTTAGGCTGACACCAGGTTCTATGGCAATCACATGAAAAGGTTTCAGAAAACTAGGACTTAGAAAAATCTTACTGAAATCTTAGTGTCTACTTTTGCAGAGCTGACCTACCATCAGGAAATCTTACACTGCCTCCTGAATGAGCTTATTGCTCTCCAGTCATCAGATGTGGAATATATGAGAGCAGAATGCAACTAGAAAGAAACTGTAGAGGAGAAGGAGTCAGACTCTTTTGGAGGTGCACAGCAAAACGTTGAGAGTCAGTGGTCACGAGTTGTGTCAGAGAAAAATCTGATTCAACGTAAGTAGAAGTGACTCGTAATGAGGGTGGTCAAACACAGTAGCAGGCACCTGAAGAGCCTGTGCAACCTTCATCCTTGGAGATAGTCAGAAACTGACTGCTCAAAGCCCTGAGCAACCTAGTCTAACTTTCAGAGGTCCCTTCCATCATGCGATATTTATTGCATAAATAACCTGCAGTGTTATGTGCTCTTTGACCCTGCTGGCACTGTGGTGTTATAGTTTCCTACACTGGATTATTTGGTTTTGGTTTTTTTTATTGGAACAAGCCTTGAAGGCTGGTTTATCCCACCTTATTCTTTGTCTGGATGGCAATAATGCTGGCCCTTAATTGCAAAAATAAATTGAAATCATACAATTGTGAAACCTATTTCAAAGCACAGCATTTGGGAAAGGTAATTTTTTTTTTTTTTCCTCCTGGTGTTACCACACATATATTTGAGAAGGTTGACCTCATCTAACAGAGGGGACTTTGGTTCTCTTTCTTTTGCCTTTTCTAATTTAGGACAAGTTGTTACAAATCTGTATACTGAAGGATGTTGAGCATTAGGGAGAAACAGGCTGGTTGGCCCGGTCAGGGAGGGATAATGCACTTGGGATCAGTTAGGCGGGAGCAGGGGGAGGCAAGCTGGCAGCGAGCAATCCAGCTGGTGGGATGTGCACAAAGGATGAGTTGGCTGAAGCTTGAAAGGAGAAAATACTAAATTACACAGGCTGGTTTGAGAGAGACACTCAGAAAGTATGGTCTCATAGAAGTGTGCACTGATCCTCATAACTCCCCTGGAGTGGTGGACTAAATCTTAAATTATAGCCTATAGCTGATTATTTAAATTACTGCAGCACAAAGAAATTGAGGATGTGGCTTCAAGAGTTGTGCAGTGCTCAGTTGATACTTTGTGATATGATTATGATCCCCTTAATGAAGCTAATGAAAGAGAATTAACAAGCAGACTGGTAAATTCATGCTGCCGTGATTGCAGGCCCAGAATTGCATATGAATATCTATATGCATGCTTCTTTTTTCTTGTATATTTTGCTGTTTGCCATGATGAGATCAGTGATGGATCTGCCTTTTTGTCATAAGCCATAAGAAAGGCATCTCAGGTTTGGCTTGAGAGAAGAAAAGATGCTGCTATCAACTTTTTATACCTTCTTCCAAAATGGAAGGTATATCTTTATGCTTTACTTTCTCATTGTTCTCTTGCCCTTGTGCCATACCTACAGAGACAGAGCCAAGTAGGCATCCTTTGCTTGTGTTGGTCGTTGGTGGTTTCCTAGTCTTATTACTGCTAGCAGGAAAAAATCTTGTGTTTTGGTTTTTTTTTTTTCTTTTTTCTTTTTTATCCTCACCACCTTTTCCCTGAATTTTGTGTTGCAAGTAGTTGAAGGGAGCCTTAGACTTTGAAGGTGGTGGGATGTTTAAAAATTGGGCAGCTGGATTGCATGAACTGTGCTTGTGTCTAGTTCTTTCCTAGATGTGTTTCCTCATGATACTGTAAATGTGCTTGTTGTTCTTTCTGAGAAACAACAGGGAGAAAATTGTATGTATTCTGTCATTCTGAGGAGACAAACCTTCTTTCTTTTCAAATGTGAATCTGAGACATAGTCTTCCCCGCAAGAATGTTGTAAGACTATTTAGCTGTGATTTGAAGTTAAAAAAAATTTAATTAGTCCTTCCAGCCAATCTCTAATTGCTTTCTGATGTACCTTTGTGCACTGCGTTACGCAGTAGGAGGGGTCAGTGAACTACAGCCTCTGTCTAATTCACATGTGTTTTCTGAAAGAGAGCAGTCGCACATTTGTCCCAGTTCTATGCTGGAAGTTGTGCTGGTTTTCATATAAATAAATCAGTACATTTTATTAGCCTTATTCTTTCAAAATCATGTGACTTGTCTGCAACAGAGATCTCATTGCTGACTCAATCTGGCATGTTAAAAGAGCTCTTTCTTTTCTCTGTGGAACTTTGTTCCAAGTATCTCTTAAACTACTTGTAGTGCTCACACGTGAACCAATCTCCAGGTGTTTTGATACGGAAGCTGGTTAAATGAATAGAATTGTGCAAAAACATTGTGGTGTTTGGCGTTACTGTCTTAAATAGCCTTGCTTTTTTTAGCAATTAAAAACTCTTGTCATAGTGTTACTTGCTGAGTTGCTGAGAAGCCAGAGTAAGTCACCTACCCTGGTTAGCCACAGGTCACCAAAAGCCAGTGTTACAAAGAAAGTGCATTAGTTGCTACTTAACGGATTTTTTTGAAAACCATTGCTAGAATATTATATAGCCATACTATTCCTTTGAGCTTCTGCAGAGTGCTAAATGAGGCCACTTGTACCATCCTGTTCAAGCTTGCCACTGAAATAATTCTGGTTTTCTTTTAAAATTCATTTGTTTGAAGAGTTTAATATTAATTGCTATTATTATTTTTATTAGGCCCCTCTGAGAGCAGGGACTAGCAGCCTGGCATGTGGCCAGATGGGGAAGCCAGTAACCCTGGGGAGCTGGGAGAGCCAGGCAGCTCACTGGACTGGTTGCCTGGCTTAGCAAGCAGGCCTGGCCTCTTTCAAAAGTTTTGATTGGATTAGCACATTCCTGTGGAATATTTTGGGTTTCATCAAGTCAGCACTTTGTGTTGGAACGCTGATCTACTGGAAACTTTCTAAGCGGGTCTCCTCAAAGCCGCTTGCACAGGGGTGGTGCCGCTTTGACGTCAGGGCTGCTTTCACTCAGACCGCTCTGCATTTAATTGAGATATGGCAGTGGCTCCGATTATTTGCCAGCATATTTACTGAGGTTCATTTTAAGGGGAAAAGGTTTTTCCCAGTGTATTTCAGAGAGGGAGAATGTTGAGACATCCACTGTGTGAGCTGCTGGAGCTTTTTTCTTTACTCGAGGTAACAACTTTGCAATTATTATTTTTTAATTTTTTTAGCCCTATCACACCAACAAATAGCAGGGGATCAAAAATCACAGATAGCAGGCGTTGCATGTATGACAATCCAGCTTTGTTTTGAATGGAGGATTAATATATGTAACGACTGTTAGAGGCAGAATATTGAAAATTAAGGTAGATGTACTGGAAGGAAAATATGAGTGAACCTCAGTGTGCTCTCCTGACAATATACTTTGTCTTCTGGGGTGTTCTAACATCAAGCACAGATAGTGACATATTCCTGTGCCATCTAATTGCATTCAGAGTGACTTGAGCTACGACAGTGCAACTGATTTAGATTAGCAAGGATGCAAAGCAGAGTTTTGTCATGAGGATTTAAATACACTGTTTATTCTAAATCAGTTTGAGGCTTGGGGCTAAGTTTTGTCTTGTGAGGCAAGAGAAATGCTGGTATTGCGGCGTGCTGAGGCCTGCATGCGAGTGGGTGTCAGAATGCTGAGCTGCAGTCTTCATGAGCAGTAATCCTGCTAGAGGAGTTCTCGGCATCTAAATGACAGCCCTAACACACACATAAAGACTTGGAGGTTGGCATGAGTCACCTAAAGGAGTAAATAAAAATATTTTGGAAGCATTCTTTGTGAATAGAACTAACCTAATTTTTTTCTAACACGAGTTATAACCTTTGTTGGTTGGTGGCTGTCTCAACATCTTTGGGGCAAGTGATTTGTGTTAGAACTTCTTCAGTTTATATTGCTTAGCAGAAGGGAGGAAAAACTGCGCACCTTAACCTAACATTTGGAGCACTGAAGTACATGATTCTGGTAGTTCTTCCCACTACAGTGACTTGATTTGCTTGGTCACTTCTGTGCACAAAAAAAAGGGAGAGTATTTTACTCAGCAGGGCTGATGCTGTCAACTGTTTTGACTCAAAACTTCAGTCTGGAATGAAAAAAAATTGCTAACTTCAAGTTCACTTCTCTGCCAGAGTTCCTGATATCATACCCTAAAAGACCTTGCAAAAGGGCATCTTGCCAGAGTGCCTGGAAAAGCTTAAGCCTTCCTCCTTGTCCTCATCCTTTAACAGGACTAGACTTTTAGCAAAGCAGTACAAAGTAATAGTAAGGCAAATCACTTCTTTTTAATTCTCTCTTTTTTTTTTTTCCACTTTATCCAAGATATAAAATTCTCCATAGAATTTCTCAATTCTTCCTTTTTTGGAGTTTAACAAGATTATTGGCTAGAAGTTTCTAGCTTCTTGCCCTGCCCTAGATGGTTCTGTGCTCTGTCCTCAGGGGTGCTGCAGAGGGAGAAGAGCATACTTTATCAGGTAGTTTAACAGGACACGTAAACAGACGCTTACCCTATGCTTACAGTTAAAATAGTGACATTTACTCTTGTTTTGATCCTGTGTACTCGTGAACATCCTCCAGAGTATGTGGGAGGTTCATTCTGTTCCCCTGATGCTTTAAAGCTGTTTTCTTCAGTAGTTCTTGAAAATAATTAGAACTATTGAGCATCTGTTGAACTTTGAGATTTTGCTGAGCATGGTGACAGTAGAACATTATTATAGTAAATAAAATTTTAATCTCAGACATTTATGCAGCTGCTATTCTGTGAATCAGTATAATATCAGCTCAGACTTTTCATAGCTTGTCTTACAGATCATTGTTACAATTTTAAGGAGGGAAATTGTGTTTTAAGAACTTGATTAAAATACTGATTATCCTCCCTTTGGGAATTGTTGGTAGCATTTGAACAAGGAGGAAATTCTCTAGTGTGCACTGGTTTAGGCTGTGGAGAGCTACTCATCCAAACTACACTACCAAGAGGCAAACTCCGGATCTTCCTCCATTTTGTTCAATAAAGCTCTGTTTCCTTCTAGTCATCCCAAATCTGTCCTTCAACAGTTTTTGGTACCTCACGGAAGAGAATCACTGAAAAAGCAGTCTGTTACAGTTTGGGTTTGTTGGGAGGGAGGCTGTTCATTTTAAAGAGAGATGCTGGCAAATGTTGCTAAATACAACCACACCCAAGTTCAACGTCTACCTACCTCCTAAAGGGGTAGGACTTGCTTTGGTGACCCCATTTCAGCCTCAGGCTGTGGATGAATTGGGTCAGTCTGTGATAACACAGAGTTGCAGCTCTTATAGAGGCTGCAGTCTCTTATCTTTCCTCCACACCCACAAACTGTCAACCCCTTGCTTACTGACTCAAAAAAAGTAAGCTGTGCATTTCTAATGGTGTGGCTATGAAGAAAGCTCCTGGAATGGGAACATAGTGTAACTGAGAGGGAATGCTCTGAATGTCTGGAACAGCAGTTCCCAGAACTGCAGACTGCCCCATTTATCTTGGTATGATACGATCTCAGAGGCTTACTAGTGGTGGTTGAGGTACCAATATCGCTTATTATTTTACTTTTCATGTAAGAGAAAGGGAATCATAGATTTGTAAAGAAGCTCTGACAGCTCACTTTCAGGGTTCATGTTGGGGGTGCTCAGTAGATTATGATGAATTTTCTTGCTGTAATGAAGTCAAGTCAGTCAATCCAATGCTTGGATCCTGTTGAGGAGGACAGACTGCAGAGCTCACATCCATTTATATCTTAAACTTTTCTCTGATTTGTTATGAATGCAACTTACTCTTTTAATGAGCTTTTGGGGAGAAGGATTATTTGGTACGTGATTCTCTACATACTTTCCCTTAAGCCAGGCCTAAATCTGCTAGACTGAACTTCTTGTGTCGGAGCCATTGCAAATCACTCCTGGCCCAAATAGCTGCAATGTCACCTCATACTTAATTCAGTTCTTGAGAGTGAGACAACAATTTTTGTCTCAGTACATTGGAATCGCCTTTATATGAATGCATATGTGCCATGGGAATACTTTTCGTGTGGCACCTTCATATAAATACAGTAAAGCTTTTGACAGGTGTAGAACCAGCCTGCTTGTTTCTGAAAGAAATAGAAAAAATAAGATCATTCATGTGCTGAGAAGCTCAAGTTGTTCCCTTCCTGATAAGGAAAGATACTGCTGTTGTCTTGCTTTGGTTACTGACAGTGCTGCTAAAGTCAAATGACAGTTCTTGTCCTAGAGAATTACAGATGGAACTGTGAACCAGTGCCACAAAGAACATCTGCAGGTGCCATGAGGAGTGATTCAGGTTAGGAGAGGAGCCGATCCATTGCGCTGTGTGTCATTGTGTTTCTTTTATATAATGGCAGCGCAGTGCTGCATGCCCTGGAACGCTAAGGGCCAGCTTTGTTCACTTGGTAGCGAACAGTCGCTGTGCTGTGACTCTGCATCATGTGATGAGGGCAGACAGGAGCTCCCTTCCATGTCTTACGCTTAATCAGTCTTTAGCTTTGAGAGGTCATTCAGAGGATGTCATAAATCGTGTCTGCAACTGCTGCAGTCTTGTGACTGCTGGGAATTTAGCTTCAGGGGAAATAATGTTCCTAGTTTTGTATGGTAATTCTGAAGTCTTTAAAGCCAATACCTCTAAAACCTTGAGATTTTACTAATTTGTTAGCAGCAAACTGACTTATTTTTTGTAGTTGCTCTGTGGAAACAAAACTGCTGAAAATATACAGCTTTTCCTAATCTTAGAGAATAGGTTTAATTGGCTGGATTTTGAAATAAAACTACTTGAAATCTTGATGTTTCTAAAAATAAATGCCAAACTACATCTCACTGAGATTGAGTGATCTGTGTAGGAAATTAATGGTATTTCCTTCCCTCAATTACTCACTGTTTTGTAGGAGCTAGAACAGATTATTCACAGATCAGGATTTTTTTCTAAAGAAATACAAAAGAATGAGAGGCACTCCTTACTCAGAAGCTGCCCCAAGGGCAGATCAATTGAAAGTATTGCTTGAAATGTAATTTGTAATTTTTTTTTTTCTTCGGGTTAGAAGTTGCTTTAAAACCTACTACCCTTTGATTACTTAGTCTTGTGCTTCTGAGTTTCAGACTGAACCCTTCAATGACAGAAGAAGTCAGTCCAGCTTTTGCAGGGGTTTCAGGGCCAGAACAAGCCTAATTCTTCAGAAACAAGATGGGTGAATATGCTGTTAATGTGATAGAGTACTTACTTCTAACCCAGGGATTATCGCTGTCTACCAAGGAAAAAAGGTTGCCAGTTTTTAGGATTTTTAACAAAATCCAGTGATTCTAGAACAGGCTGTAAATTGCCTATTGACAGGAATTACTTTGGTTATATACTGACATAGGTACAAAATACTAGGATACTTGTTGTATCCTCCCTGGAGGAGCATCCTTGTTTCCCAAAGTTTGCATAACTTTGTCTCACGTGGCTACGGATCTGTTCAGCTGCAGAAATAACCTGAAGTTCTGACACACAGCTGAAACATAAAAAACTTACCTATTGCTAGATTTATTGCTGAACTATATTAACGCTTTTGAAATCTTGCTAAAGTTTCCTCATAAAAACCTCAGATAAATTCCATTTTAACCCTGCACTAATACCTATCTGTAATTTACAGCTATACCAAATTTTCTTCATTTTTGACCATGTTTCTCACCCCCTCCTTTCTTGTGTGAAGTTTCATTACAGAGTTTTTTTGTGTAACATTAGGTATTGGATGGCCTTCATGTAGCTAAGCAATAATGTGGTATTCATTGATAATTTTTAGCCCGTAAATAATGTTTATTTGATTACAATGAGGAGTTGAGGGAGGAAATGTTTGGTTAATGCTTTTAGCTTTTTATTCTCCCCAGTTCCAAGGAAGTCTGTTTCAGTCTGTGGATTTATTAGCTGAAATACCTTGTTGTCACAATGGTGTCCAGTAGCTTTGCTAGCCTTTAATATGGTTGTAGAAATATACTGCCAGATTGTGTACATAAAACTTTGAACAAAAACTGGAGAATTGTCTTTGAGGACTTCTGTTGTTCTTAAAAAACACATCTTCCATGTTAATCTTTTTGTATTATTATTTGTGAATGGTCATGATTGCTGAATACTATTGAAATTATGTGAGTGTCTTTTATTTGAATTAATTTTTAGGATCTAGTAGTTCATGCTATTTGCTTTAAATATAAAGGAAAATTTATTGGGTTGGTTGGTTTGTTTCTGTTGAAATTAAAGACCCAGATACTCAGTATCTTACAGGGATAGTAAGGATACGGGGATGCTGTAGGTACCTGTTAGCAGCAGAAATGATGTATCTCTGTGCTTTCCAGAATAAATGCTGATTTCTGGGTTAGTGTAGAGAAAAAAAATTGAGACCTTTGAGAACTCTGATTCAGTATTTGATGTTGTCAGAACTTTTTGCATTCAGACATGTTTCACATTCCACCTATATCACAAAGATAATTGCATTTAAAGTAAGACTGGCTTGTAAAAAGGAGTCTGTGAACAGAAGAGACAGACAAGTAAAAGTTATGCAGTGATTTATATCCCTGTCCTGTGTATGCATGTCGATACCTGAAGTGCTGGGGGCCCCAAGCTGGAGTTGACCTGTGGAAGAGTCACAGCCCAGCAGAATGTTGGTTTTTTTTTTTTCTTACTGGCTTCATGCTCCAGAGGCAGAACCTGACCCACCTGTGTGTCTGTGGCTCTGCTCTCACCCAGGTGGTCATGGTTGAGGTGGTGGTTGAGACCAGGGCTACCTTAACCAGAAGCCAAGCAGTCAGAGGAGCTTCCTGTTGGGTGTTGCTTCTGTTGGGGCTGATTGTGTCTTGCTGAGCTCTCTTGGTGGTGTCCTTCCATGTGAAGGACCCCTAAGGAGCCATCTCTGTATGTTGTGTCCAGCAGGTGATGCTGGCACCACAGGGATTTATGGCAGGACTGTGTGAAAGAAGACTTTGGAGGGGATGTTGCTGAGTTGAGCCTTGGCCTGTGTGATCAGGCAACTGATGGCAGCATAAAATGATGATGGCTGAATCAGCACAACACCGGCACAACAATACCAGATGCTCAGGATTGGTGCTGTTTTGTTTCTTGTGGGTTTACCTCTTTACATGCTACTTTGATACAACTCCTGACATTCAAGATTAATACCTGCTAACCTGTAAGGTCATGTAATATCGGTTAAAACCCAAGAAAACAGCCTAAAGGCAGCTTCTTTGTTCCATGTGCTGCAAGAAGCAGCTTTTGTTTCAGAAGGTGTGCTGGCCTACACCATTCATGATGGGATTTCCCTGGGGGGCACCAGTTTGGTACTGCTGTATTCAAGGCTTTTCCACCCAGCTGTTTCCTCATGAAACAGTATTTAGAAGTATTTTCCTCCCCCAGAAATAGTACTTCTCCAGAGAGTGGAGGAAGCTTTGAGACAAACACAGCATGCCCAGGAAGACTATTCAGGAACAAGTTATGCCTTGGATCATTTGAAACACAAATAGACATCAGTTCAGTTGGAAGGGGGACTTGGTGTACAGGATGGGTAGGGCTGGCACAAAGTCTCTTTACGTTGTGTTCTGGAGGACAAGACTTTATTTTTGGTTGGTTTGTGAACAAATGCAGCTCTTTGGCCCATATCTAGACTAAAATGTGACAGTTTAAGGACATGGTATTTACAACTGTGGTGAACAAAACTTGGAAGTCAGTGCAACAGGAGAAAGTTGTTTAGCTATCTAGAGATGATTTAGCATTCAAGGGCATCTCAAATTGCAAGCAGGCTGATTAAACAGAAGTTGGAAACACTGTAGCTTAAGCAGAAGTTTCAGAGTCTATGAGATAATTGCCTCTGTATTGTGAGCAAATCCTAAGGAAACTTGAGGAACTTTATTGTGAAGACTACTTGGCCTTTTTTCAAAGCCTAGCTCTTCCCTGGGAGTCCAGGGATGCAAATGTGACTTGTCTATGAGCAAGATAGCTTAACTGGACATTATATGAAAGCTGTGTTATTTAAATTGGAGGTTTAAATATTTTTTTTGCAGAACTGTAGCTTGTTTTGACATTTATCTTAAAGTTTCAGATAGATTTCCAGTGTGGCTGCTGAGGTGAGCCTCTTTACAAAACTGTTTTCCTCAGTGCACAAATCCCTTGCCCCTCTATATTATTTAGTTTACCTCATTAGAATTGTATCCAGATGGCTAGGACTGTACAGGTCTTTATGCTTATCCTGCTCCCTAAAAGGTATTTCTATCACTACTATTTCAGTTTTTATCTTTATTCAAGAAAAAGTGAGTATTTTTTCTCTTCCATACATCTGATCATTATCTGCCTGAACAGGAAGCTTCTAGCTATTTCTCAGAATTGGCTTCTGAAAGGTGACAATGTCCCACAAAAATCAATCTCGTTCTCCAAATGTTGGGTTAGCTGAGAAACAAACTTCTGCAGCTACCTGCCTCTTGCTCAGTGTGATGTTGTGATCCAAGTATTGCCGCTTAGGCCTTAATCTGCAAATATTTTTCTTGTGTGACTTTTGTGTTTTGTGTGCTCCCACCCCTTTACATTTGTGTTTTAAGAGGAGGGAGCATCAAAGACTGTGGGAAGTGTTTGTGCAGGAAGTCTTTCATGATGGATATCTGTTCATATATAGATACCTCAGTGTTGGACCCACACTGAGCAAGGTGAGAGGGAAGGGGGAAACTAGAATAATGCTTGGACTTTGAATAGGAAATTGTCACAGGCTACCATGTTGCAGGGGCTGAAGAGTGAGATGCCAAACTATGCCTCCCTCAAATTCATCAATCTCTTTGTCAGTATTAGAGGAAGTGTCACATTTGTCATAGCTGGTTAGTTTGCTTTGGAGAGGTTTATGGTTTCATGTGTTGTGGTGTGGAAGGTGTTTTTAGATTGCTGAAGTTCTAGGTATTACCATGCAAGCTGTGCAGTGGTGTTTGGGGTTCTTGTGCTTGTCAGAGGTGCATCAAAAGCCACAGCATGTGCTTCTTTGATATGGGTACTAGCATGTGAGTACTAGTGTTTTCAGCAGTATAAAAGGGAATTTGGATTGAAGTTAGTCAGGAGAGCTGAATTCTGAGTTTCCATGTACTCAATGCTCTGGTATTGTGAATCCTGAAAACCACTTAGCTGTGGTTCAAGTGAAAACACTGGGTGTTAAAAATCTTCCCTTTTGTGTCTTACCTAGAGGAGGTTGCTTATATCAGAGCAGTAAGAAATGTTTCTGGTCAGGAACCTACTGCTTCCTCAGAAGGTATGTTCCTTACTGAGGGCAGTGCAAGTTTAGTTTCTGGCTGTGAAGGTGCAGTCTTCATGGGTGAATCAGGCTAATGGCTTAGCTCTGCCAGGCTCAACACTGACAGATCCTGTAGCTTAGAGAGCTCCAAGTGGCAGAAGAAACATCTTCTGCAGTGACAACTCAATGATTTTTTTTTTTTTCCTGCTGTTGAGGGCTCTGAGCACTAAAGAATCAGCTCTCCTTCAGTGTGTCTCTCTGTCTCAGTTTTTGAGCAGCAGCGGAGCGCTGACCTGATCACCCAAGAATGATCCCTAGTTGGAGCATGCTGAATCAAGGATGTCCCTCTTGTGGCAGCCAGAATATGAAAAGCAAGTAGAACCCAATTGCAAAGACAGTTACTGAGCTACATCAGAGAAGCACACCCTCTGTAACGGTCCCTTTTCCTTCCATTCTGGTGGCTACTTCTCCCAAGGATGTTAACCCCAAGTAAGCAGACTGTCCCTATTATTTGTATCAGATAATGGCTAATAATATTAATCTCTTCCTCCTTTCTCCAGTGCCTGCATTGGAACGGTAAAAGAACGCCAGGGAGGGTGGCAAGCTGTCTGCCTGGGACTTGTGCAGTAGGGCTGGCATTGGCAAGAGGGAGGTGAAAGGCCTCTGGGGAGAGCACGGGACTACTGGAGGGAAGAAAAGCAGTCTCAGACACTCCTGCAGGGCTGGTGGGAGATACAAATGTTTAAACTGGCACCGTGCCGTAACGCTAGCCAAGAGGTGTAGAACCTTGTTAAATCGCTCAGCGGGAGATCAGACCTAAGTGTTGTTCTGTCTGGAGAGCGCACGATAAGCCAGACATGTACAATAGAGAATGACTGGAAAGCAATTCACAGGGATGTTTCCTCCTGTCAATTGTATTTTTATTGGACAGCTTTTAAATTTTTGTCATCAAAGCTTGACTAAATGCTTTCCTCTTGAGAGTGCTGAGGGAGGGAGACAGGGGTTTAATTCACTGGAGATATCATAGTGCCATTTTGTTTTGAGTACCAGCTGCTGATCTGATAAAGTGACTCCATGGAAAAAATTACTTTTATTAAGTGTGCTCTGTGTATATGATACATGCTTGAATTATTAATGGCACATCTTCTTGCAGCCTTACTGTGGGAGGAGAGTAGATCTGCTCATAGGACTTTTAGCAAAGTACTTGTGCAATGAAGCAGGCTAGGAAGGTAGTGTCTGAGAGCCTCTGTAGCAGGACAATACTGTCTGGAGAGTCTTTGCCTCCTGGTGTCTGATATTAAAGTACCTTATATGTACATACATACAAACCAAACACAACAACAAAAATCCTCAAGGAATTAATTATCCTTTGCTCCCTCTTTTGGGCAAGTCCTTAGTGTCAGGATTTTGTAGACAGATAAGAGTTTAAGATCTTTTGTATTGTTGTAAATACTTTGTCTCTTAGGTACCTCTAATGTTCTTGGGAGCTTACAGCTTCTGACAGAGCAACAGAAGAAATTTCTTAATATAATGTGATGACTACCAGTAATGTTAGTGTGTGTAAAATGCATTTTTAAAATCTTCATTGTGGTGGGTATATTGTTTATTATTTTGTTCTGAATATTTTGCTTTATAACAGTTCAACTCAGCTATTCTTCACATATGCTCATGCAGATGGCACACGTGGCATTATACAGTATTTTTAGCAGCACCGATGAATATAGCAGAGGCTGAAATAAGCAGTGTTTTAGAAAACCAAGCACCTGCTTGCTGTCATTCTAAAGGAAACAAGTTAGACCTAATTTCATTTAACTTTTTACTGCCACAATAGCTTTTTAGTTGTCTGCTTGTCATTTTCTCTGTGTGGAATGCCATAGTGATGAGTATTGGAACCACTGAAGAGAATAGCTGGTCGTTTCTCAGTCATATGGAACCATACTGTCCATAAACAGTTCCTTTAGGCTCCTTTTGGTTAAGAAAGGGAAGCTTTTCCCATGAAACTGGGGAAACTTGAAAATGTGGGCATTACTTCGCTGTGTGTGCACCTCTCTGATCTGGCAGAGATTGCCAGCTTGGTTGCTACATTGTCCCTTTTTGGGAGTGATCTGTGCACTGTGTGAAGTTGCATCTAACTGGGACTTCTAACCGGCTTCTGTCAAATGAGGTCTTACGTGATCTCCCGTTTTTCTTCATGCTAAGATGGAACTCTGCATCCCACATTCTGACTCAGGGAAGTGTCCAGCAGATAAGGGTTTTATTAAAAATTATATTTTTTTCCCAGAAACTTGTGTGAAAGCCAACTCTCATGCATTCCTATTAACTTACTTTCTCCTCCTTTGTTATGGAATTTCGTAATGCTGCAAAAACTTAAATATCCCTGAGAATTTAGACTCATTGGAGCTATATAGCACTGATCTTTCCCTGATGAAAAACTTTTGCTAACAGTTGTGTGCTTTACATAGAGGAAAAGGTGGACGGAATGTGGCAGAACATGCTGATATGGTGAGAAGAGGAGGCTGAAAGTGTGAAATAGGAGTACTAGCAAGGCTGGTAAAAGAAAGCCAGATGTATAGAAGAGAGATGAGTGGGAGAGTAGAAAAAGCAAATGATAGGCTAAGTGTTTAGAAGTTAAGAAGTTCTTTACCTAGTTAATTACCTACAGTGTCCTGTCCAGAGAAATGTTATGTTCAGGCCTGAATTTAACCTCCATAGTGAAATCTGAGCATGAGGAAGAAGGTACAGCTGGGAAAAACCCACTCAGCATGAAACTTCAAAGCCCTGGAGGCATGACATGCCACCTGTATGAAGAACCCAGTTTCTTCAATGCTTAGCTCTTGGAGTTGGCAGCATGGCGTGTCTGCTGTGACTGCGTGGTTCAGAGCACAGCTTTCTGAGGTCAGATCAGAGCAGTTGTGTGGTGGGGTGTGGATCTGCCTGGACAGTATAAGCTCCAAAGGAATACTGGCTGTTTATTGTTACAGCTACCCCTCTTCTCCATAGGACTGTCTTCCTACAGGATTTCACTTTGAGCTACAGCTGTGTGCTTTAGGCAAGAAACGGAATCATAGCCATATTTTAACTTGAGCTGCTAAGAGTCTCCCATCAGGAATCTTCAGACAGCTGGTATGTGACTGATCATCACCTTGACAGGGCTTTCTGCAGGACAACAAGTGTCTTCTGTAGCTGTCCTCGATGTTCTGAATAAAGAACATATAGCTTGTAGTAGTGTGCTTTTTAACCATTTAACTTTGTGCTCTTTCTTCAGAGGATGTGCTGAGTAAAGATGCTGGGGAGTGTGCAATATGCCTGGAAGAGCTGCAGCAAGGAGATACTATAGCACGGCTGCCTTGCCTCTGCGTATATCATAAAGGGCAAGTATTCCTCAGGATGCATACAAAATTCCAGAAGTTTGTATTTAAAGGAGCACTAAAACTTAGTTGCTTTTTACATTTAAAAAGCAAGCAAGCAAACAACAAAGAAACAACAGCGGCAACCCTAAAGATGTCCTTAAAATTACATCTTTCTGCATTTCCACCAATGTATTGGAAGTCAGTTTTCCCTACGGTGGTCGTCTCATGCTTGCATGAAAAGCCCACAGGAAAAATAAGGCAAAATCCATGGCTGGGGAGCTGAGGTTGTGTGTGCCTAAGATTGGTCAAATGCTAATGGACTGGGGGGGGGAGAAGGGGAACACTTTCAAAACCTGTTTCATATTTGTTTTCACAAGTAACAACAGGAAGTAAAATGTCAATTGATTATATAAGCCAGATGATAGTGTTAGTAGTGAAGTAACCCATGTATCAAAGCTGGATAGTAACTTGTAAAATGCTTCCTTAGGAAATTTTAACCCTTGAGAAATTCAGTTTTTCAACAGCGTTTAATATCCAAGTATTACCATGGCTTGCAGTTATTAAATTTCAATGATGTGTGCATATACACATTCTTCTTAGTATAATGCTAAGTCCTACTAGTCATATAAATTGATTTCTCATCATTTCAATTCATATCTTACTACGAAATGTTACTGAGATATTAATGTCAATTGTTTTAATTTTTGTCTTGCATCCAACAGCTGCATAGATGAATGGTTTGAAGTAAATAGATCTTGCCCTGAGCATCCATCAGATTAAGACAAGACTCATGTTTTTAGGTAATATTTATTTTTAGATATGTATATTTAAACTATAAATATCTTTATTATCTGAAATAACTCTTTATGCTATTGTTTTTAATTTGTGAATTTGCTATAGTGGCTCAGAACTGCAATATTAATCAAAATATTGACATACATTGCAATATGTAAAAGGTTTCTGCATCCTTATATGGCATGGTCTGAAATGATATACTCCAGTTTTAGTACTGGGAAGTGGCAAGTCAGTGGCAATGAGGCTTTAACATTAACTTTTAAAGAGTATTTTTTCCGTGGAAATAAAACAAAATTAAAATAATACAACTGTGTAATTTTGGATTGTTCCATGAGTAGTGGTATTTATTTCTGACAGAAAGCTTTTGGAATCATATGAAAAAGTTGAAACTAATTGAGAGCCACTTTCATGTTAATGCATTCCAGAATGTTTAAAATATAGAAATAAAAAACATTAACACGTTTCTACCCGTCCCATCTCACAGAGGTTCCCATTTTTCCAGCTTACCTTTTGTGTTAATGATTGCAGATCTGCAGTTGGTGTCGAAGGTTTACAGGCTAGGCTTGTTCTTTTAGTTCAGTAGTTTGAAAACTTTATCTTGCATTAAACTACTGCCCCTAAGCATTGCAAAACACACCAACAACCATTATAATTCTTAGAGAAATAGAGATATCTGAAATTCTGGCAGGTAGCCGAGGGTTTGGTTTTGCTGTTCTGATGGGAATTTAAAAATAAAATAAACCCTGAAGACTTTATAATTGGCATTTATTTGTTAATTTCTTTCATCTTGCTTCACGAGCTTGCATTGCAGGTCACGTTGCAGTGCTGTGATTGTTGCAGGGGTAGCAGAGAACACCTGAAGGAAGGTATCCTGCTACAGGGGTAACTGTTGTAACCTCAGGGCAGCATTAGCCGAAATTAATAAACAAACATGTTTCCTATACTGCCCCCAATAACTGAATTGTGGGGGAAGCCCCCATGCTGTTCATGAACGTATTTGTCTCTGTACATGCTCACGTGTGTCTAACCTCATGTTAAATTGTTTGCTTTTTTCACAGCAAAAGTGATGATAACTGGGGTTGTAGGGAAGATAGGAAGGAAAACATGGTAGTTGTGCTCATGCTGTTTTGAGCATGTTATATACTGAAATAGCTGAAATGATGGTACTTTGTTTTCTGCTTTTTCAACAGCTGCTTCCACTGATCAGAAAACATAGGAGATATGAGGTTCCCTTGGTGAACACAGCGTGCCTGGCTTGAGACTCACTGTTCTATGTGGCTGAAAAAGGCAAAGACAGACGGCGACATGGAAAAAGCATTGCAGACACCAGTTACTTACCAGTAGTGCTTGGTACACCGAACACTCATGCAAAGGACACACAGGGATTTTGAAAATGCTGCACATTCTGTAACAATCAACTCCCCATAGACATTACTGACACTATTTTGTATTGAAGGCCAAAGTTCCTCATTTCAGCCTAAATTCTGGTTCTGTGAAGAAGCGGGTTATTGGACATGTTTCCTACTGCCTCAAGTGGAAGTGAAGATGTTCAATACATGCTGTCTGAGACCCTTGCAGAAGAATGGCCCCATCTTTGAGTGGGAATGTTTTCACCTTCTCGTTGGCTGAAGAAGAGTAAACGGCAAACTAAAAATAATCTAACAGTGTGACCTTAATTTACTGAATTCATACCGGTTTATGTTCTTCACTTTTTTCAAGAACAGAAAGCATAAACTTCTCTGCGTATATTTCAAAATTTTGTAACTAAAGCTTTGTCACAATGCAGTCCAAAGAGTAAATCCAAGACAGGTAACTAATTTATATTGATCAAGCTATAGGGATTGTTGAAATCTGCACATCATATTGCTATTTGATTAACAAAAACTTCTACTGCTTGTGAGTAAAAACAACAAAAATGCAGCAAAGCAAAATCTTACAGCTATGCAACTTTTTTTAAATAGGGAAAAAAAAAAGAATTATCAATTTTAAGTGCTGCCAGTTAAGGTAATTTGTTTAACGGGTATTTTTTTAAAAATGTTTCAGGTAATTATTTTATTGTACTACTTTCATCTCCAGGCTGCCTCCTGAGGTGTAAATGAATAGCTGCAAATGTGGGCACAGCAAGAGGTTTTTATAAGTATGGGTGAGATAACATCAAGGTGGAATTGGTGTTTAATTTTTAAAACACGTGCAAGTTTTTGTTTTCTTGTTTGAATGTTTTTTAGATGGCAGGATCCATAGTGCTTTGGATCTAAACCCTTGGTCTCTTCATTTAGAGACCAGCATTTGACAGTGGTTTGTGCTGTTTTGTTGTTTGATTGTTTTTTTTAAATGCACCTGCATTTCTTTAATTTATAATTATTTTACTGTATTATGTTGGTATAACCAGGGCTCCATGAAACACAGGATGTCTCTGGGAGGGTACGCCAAGCAAAACTGTGGATAAGTATTAGTTCCCATAAAGCATCACAATACAAAAAAAAAAAGTGGGGGTGGAAGACAAACTGGAACAGATATCAGGGCTTAGAAGCATATTTAATATCAAGAATTAATCATAATAGTTCCTTAATTTCACAGTACAGGGAAGAACTTACTAATATTTATTAACGACAGCATTTTTAGTGGGTTTCAGTAGTTAAATTGCACAACACTTGGAACATTTTTCTTGTACATGCATAATTCTGCTTTTCTTTTTCTTGTTGTTTCAATACATATTTCTCTCTGCTACTATGATTCATATCAAAAAGGGCAAAGAACAGAAGCAACTGCTGCTACCTGGGGAACAAGTGCAGTACATATTGTTAAACTCCTATCTTGCTTGCAGAGCAGTTGTTGCCTGTACAACATTTTCTCCTGAATGTTGCTCTGAAAAATGTCTTTCTTATGCTGCAAATCTAAAGGAGTCCAAACTAGATAATTGTTGTAATTGCCAGTGCAGTTTCTACATTTTGGGGCTTGCGTAACTGGTTTCATTTGAACCTGTAACCGTAGGGCCCTGTTGAATTCTTTCTCAGTGGGAGCAGAATGATTTTGCCACACTTTCAATTCAAATACACATCAAATGTACAGTTGTTCCCTGTGCATATTCCTTTTAACTGAGAATATTTGTGTTGCCTTGTACTATCATGGGGGGAGGGAGATAAGAAATTAAGCACCTGTAATACTCGAGTAGTGGTGTTGCCTGCAGGCCCACTTTTCCCATGTTTTAAATTCTCACTGTCTTCTGGAAGTAAAGCTCTTGCAATTGCATTGATTTAACGTTTACTGTTGGCTTCATGCCTACAGAAGCTCAACTGTAATAATGTAAAGGGGGTAGGTAAGTGCTTTGGTGTCCTGTGCTCCAAGGTCATAGATAGCCTTTGACTCGGGGATTATGTAGGTAAATATTATAAACATAAATCTGTTCACTACTTAAACTCAGTAGTTCATATTTCTAGTTCATTTACTGTTCTTTCAGAAACCTTAATTCTCTGTCTTCAGATGCAAGTAGCTGGTTTAAAGACCCAGCAGTTATCCCTGCTGTCCTACATTTCGGAGCAGTGTTTGGAAAGCATGCCACTAGCAATGGCACTGATTTGTGGTTCTGCAGGCAAGAGTCCATTGCTGCTTCCGTCAGCACAGTGGAGCAGCAATACCTTGGATTGAGGAACTGTTACGAGGTCAGCCTTAGATCCTCATTAGGCATTCTTGGTACCCATAAATCTATTCTGAGAGGCCATGGGATGTTTTCTTGTATCAAAAGCTGAAATGTAGACCAAGCCTAGAATGACCATAGAAGCACGAGAGTGATGCTTGGGTTTGAAAGCGCCTGTGGAAGCTTGCCTATGTAAGCTTTCTGTCACCAGCTGTGTCGGTCAGTTGGCAATGGCCATGCAGTAGATATAGCTCTAGTCATAGGCAACACCTTCATTTTAAAAACATCCTCACAGTGGTCCTGGGCTTCCCAAGGGGAAGATAAACACCAAACAAGTCCTGTGTCTTGATCAAAGAATACCACACTTGTCCACAAGAAGCAATAACTTAAGTTACAGTGTGATATGCTTCTTTGCCTGTAAATATATTGAGATTGCCAATTCTGTGCTGTTTCAGAGTATTTTCCGTCATCTGGCCTATATCTTCCCTAAGTGTGAAAGGGTGTGAAATAATTCCCATACTCAGGACTGCCATAAACATGCTGCTTGCCAGAAGGGGAAGAGTAGACTCTATGCTGTCTTGAAGTGTGAGATTTTTCTGAACTTGTAACATAACTGTGTATCTTGAGTAGAAACTTGTGTTTTGAAGTTCATGGTGGAGGTAGCTGTGGGTTGGGTTGTGTGTGACTGTACCCCACACAGTCCCAGGAGGGCAGTGCTGCTGTCAGCGCAGGACACCCATTGCCCTGTCTCATAGAGATCTGTGTATCTAGAGTAACACTTCCCCTTTGAAGGAGGTAGCTAATTTTCTTTCAACATGTACACTCAGTGATGAGTTCTGTGGGATCTAAAAGCAAAACTATGAAGCACACTGCAAATTTGTGGTATTTTATTTTGGGGAAGAATAAAGCCTAAACCAGATGGTCTTATTTGTAATCAATTCCATATTCCAGGGTAAGTGCACTGCAGTATTCTTAAATGGAAAATCTGTAGGTGATCTTCAAAGACATGGGTGGATACTTGTGACTTTTTTTCCCTGCTCCCCACCTTTATGATGTAAAGCGTGTTTTATGATCGAATCTTGAGATTTACGCATTTATCCTAGTTCTTAATGTTAGGAGCATTGGCTTTTTAATTAAGTCTTTGCTGAAAGGCTGGGGAGCTGGTAAAACTGACTCCCAGAAGACTATACTCTCCGCAAATGTGGTAAAGATAATTTTTATTCAGAAATGTGGATCTTTAGTGTTTCTGGTTGGATAAGGTCTAACACATAAGATGTGCTTTTAGTGTGCTGCCGCCTCTAGGTGAAGGCTTCAGAAACTTGCTCCGTTTCTTCTGTGCTCTACCAAAGCAGGGAACTTGGAACTTGAATGTTACTACTATTGCTATGTTAACAGCAACAGGGCGAATGTTTGATTTGATATGGGCCTTGATCTCTCTGAGTTTCTGTGAATTTTAGCTGCTTTCCCATATTGAAAGTGAATAGTTGTGTGCAAATCTGATATTGCTATTTCATACCTACTAATTTTGCTGTACAGTTGGGAGTTTTCTGCCAAGAGACTACTGTATACGCGGGAGTGGAGAAGTGCTACTGTGGGTCTTCCAGCCCACCTTTGCCAGTGGAAGATTATCTCATTTTTTGATGAGTGCTGTATTTTATGATTCACTTTCCACTCTTCCAAGCTTAAAAGTAATTTTAGTACCAATTTATTCACCTTTTCTTAGCTGAAGACATGATACATTTTAGGCCATGTCCCCTCCATCTTTGGACAGGCTTTCCATTGGCATCAGCAAAAGTAACTAAGAGGTTGTAGCTGCAAGAGGACTTGTTATGGGTTTGCTATGACCCAGCTAAACACATTTTTTTTTTCCTGCAGCAGTGTCATCAGCTCGTACCACTTAACTTCTTGTTCAAAATACTCTGGGTGAGAAATTCATGAGAGAACTGTGTCCTATTTCTCCGTATCAATTAACCTGCTTCTAAAATCAGGTCAAAGATGTTCCAGTCTGTTGGTGGGGGGGGGAAAAAAAACCCCAAACAGTCCTTACTTTCAAGTTGCATTTAATTCTTTCCACACAGTTTGGCTGGCTTCCCAAGCAGCCATGTGGTGTTCTGTGAAGTAATTTCTCAGTTAAGTACGTCAGAGCTGATGATGGGATAAACTGTAAAATGAACTCATTGTGGGGCATTATGAGTTGCTGAAGACTTGCTCAGGTAAACAATCATAGGAATATCCTGCACCTGAAGAAGGCTGGACTTGGGTCTATCTTTGATATAGTACACCAGTGTACAAGTCATAGAAGGCAGCAAGCCCACTAGCTGATCTTTCTGGCAGCTTTTAATCTGTGTATGTTTGTTTCAGAGGCTTTTGCCCTTGGGTGTGCTTTGACAAAGATTTTGCAATGATAAGTAGGATTTGCTTGCTTCTGGCAGAGTTTCAAGTGTAACCCGATCTTACACTTGTTGCAAGAACATTATCTGTTGCTGAATCCTGTTCCTCCTGTTTTCCCTCAAATCTGTCCCTTTTATCGCTAATTTGTTGTATTTAATAGTAAACACTTATCAGCATGACTGGTCACAAGCTCTCAAGGCGTGAAACGCTAACAGGAAGACACATCAAAGTGTGATTTTGTGCTCTTCCTGTATATGTTAAGACAAAGCAGAAGTATTTGTTATCATACAGTCAAGAATTCTCTCCTTAGCGGGTATTGCCAAAGCACTGTAACTTTCCAGGAAGAAGGGAGGTGGTTTAGCTATAGAGGGGATTTCTTTTTTTTTTTTTTTAATGAACTGCTTAATTTTAAAAGCTGCAGTATCACACTGAACGAGTGGTGATCTAGCATTACCCTTATCACTTGTTTGCGAATCTCATTCTGGCTCTTCCTACCCTCTGGCAGGTACCTGCTGGTAAGGACCAGAGCGTATATTCCCCTTTTTTATATGCCTCTTCCCACAGAGCTAACCCTGCCCATGAGTTAGAGGAACTCTGTATGTGCAGTGGTAATGGACAAGATGTCTTCCTTCAATACCTGGAGCAGAAATTGGAATGTAATTTACGATGTCTAATGTAAAACATGTTGGGTTTTTTGGGTTGTGTTTTTTTTAATTGAGCAGTATGATGGCAAGTTGACTTAAGTTGCTCTAAGGTACTCAGTGGTTTGCGAGTACATAATCATGAATGAAAATTTTTTAAAATTGATTTTTAGGTTATATGTTTAACATTCCATTCATGTAAAATATGTACAAATATATGTAATAAATCTTTTGAAGCACAGTTTCCTTCACATTTCCAAGTGATTTTTTTTTTTTTTTGAAGTATTAGTGAAAGAGGCATCGCTGTGAGGCAGAGCTTCTGTATGCCTGTGCTGCAGACCAAGCTGAAGCAGAGGAAGGAAAAGCAATGCCGTGGTGTATAGTCACAGCTAGAAAGAAACTTGGTATCTCGCCTGTTTGCAGTTCTACAGGTAGGAGTTGCAGACCCTCTGGGCCAGCCCTGACCCCTGTCAGAGCCCTTTCTGCTCTCACTGATCTTGCAAAGCAGCCATGTGACAGGCCTTTTATCCAGCTGGCCAAGGACAGTCTTGGCAGAGCAGGGCTGATGTAGCTGCTGTTTTGCTAGGGGGGCTGGAGGTGAGGTTTCTCTGGTTGATGTGTCCTCTGGTCATCTTCAGCAGAAGTTACGGCCTTCAAGGTAAGCATAAATTACAGCTGCCATCCCCGGTGCTGCCTGCAGCAGGCAGCCATGGGCAGGAGAGACCCGGCTGCCTGCATTGTTATTCCACACCTTCCTGCCTGCCCCTCAGGACCTGCGTGACTGAGATGAAGATGGTAGCACAGATGAGGTAAACCAAGGACATGCAGGTTTTGGATGGTGAGGGGAGAGGGTAATTTTACACTCTTTCCCCTACACTAGTTAGGAGTGGAGCTGCAGCTGCTCTGAGCAAAACCAAAGTGTTTTTCACCAAGGTTATGTGGAGTGTGGGTGGGGAAAATGAAAGGAGTTCACTGCAGGCAGGAAATGGCTCTTCATAGGTTGGTGTCCTTGCATCTCAGTGCAATAGAGTGCTGCTCCCAGCCAGGGAGGCTGTTGGCAGGCTGGTAATAGCTGCTTGGAGGAATGTCATGCAAGCGTTTAAGGCATAGGTTCCTCTGAGGCTGGTGTCTGTCCTTGCTTGCTCCCCTTTTGGGAGAAGCCGCCTGGTGCGGCCAGGGATAGCTGAACCCATTGCTAAAGCATGTTGACAGTTATGGCTCACATTTCTTTCCATGGGAGATGATAGTTTTAATTAGTTACTCAAGTCTGCACCAAGAGATAGGTGGATGTAATTACTAAGGAACATGTTCATATCTCTTGCTAGTGTAACTTCCCCCTCCCATCACCTGAGAAGCCTGAATTCCTTCACTGCCAATAATTCCTGTGCTTTTCTCCTCAGTGTGAGCTGTATTATGGAAGGGATTGATAACTGGTTAGAGCCATGTTTGGCTTTGCATCAGGAAAATCTACTGGAAATCATTCCAGTTCAGTAGCTACAGGAGTGGAATTTAAAGTAGTGGCATCTGTCGGTATCACATCCTGCCCTCTGCCTACAGGTGGGACATGGGATATGCTGCCTCTGCCCCAAGTTGCCTGTCCTGGGGGGTGAACTGGGCAGCAGTGCTGGCTGTGGGCTGCTCCTGGGGGCTGTCAGCATCAGATGGTAATGCTGCATGTGTGTGCAAGTGCTTGGCCCCAGGACTGCATGCTGTTGGTTGGTACAGCCAGTGGTCCATGTCCACTTCTGGATGCTGTGTTGCCTTTAGCAGAAAGGGGAGCAAAACACACAGCCTGTGGCACAGAGAGCAGGGAGGAGGGGAGAATCCCCTGCAGCAGCTGGACCTAAATGGGGGTGTTTTCTCCCCTGGCTTTTCAGTCCCCCGTGCTGGAATGTCTCCTACTCCTTCCCAGGCTGCAAGACTGAGCAGTGTCTGTGCCTGTGCCTGGGAGACCACAGGCTGGAGCCTGCTGGTGTCTGCAAACATCCCCTGGCCTGTTTAGCTGAGGAGGTTCCCAGCTCCATCCTACCCTGGAGGGAGAGGGGTACCTGTCTCCAGAAAGCCAAACAAGGCCATAGAGGACACTGTGTGCCAGGTGCTGTGCAGCTTGTGCCCATTGTCTCCTTGCCAGCCAGCCCCTGGACAACAAGGAGCCTCAGCAAAAGCCAAGTGAGATGGAGTTTTCTAGCCCTCATTTAATAAAGTATCTGTTTTCTGAGGGGGATGAGATCAGAGATGCGTGGGCAGGGAGGAGGGTTTGGCATAAATAAATAATCGCATAAAGCCCATCCTCCATTGATGTAAGATGACTCACTCATAAAGGCAAGAGCATAGAGGAGGCACATATTAAAAGCACGGGGGACAGGTCCTCCGCTAAGCTTGGTGGAAACTGCAGGTACTTAGTGCCTCTCTGGATCTGGCCCATTATCTTTTGAGTCATATTTTGTGTTGAGCTCCTGCCCTGCTTTTCATTTTCACCCTGGTTACAGACTTCTTTGCTTGAACATGTGCTTACGTTAGGCTAGCTTTGAACAGAAGGAAAAGGAAAATGCCAAGCCTCTGTCCAAGCCTGGTCAGGCTTTGTCACCAATGAGAATGACCACCCTAGGGCTGTCCCCCCTGTGTAGCAGTGGGGTCTAGTTACCTGCTCCCTGCTTCAGTGGATCCAGGTGACTTCTCAAGCAAGGAGCTTTGCTCTTCAGAAGTCACCCAGGCCAGGATTAACATCTGCTAAACTCAGAATTAAAGAGTCTAACAGGTAACAGGTGCATGAGAATTTGACAGCTTCATTTGCTCCAGTCTCTGAGGTCTCAGTCTCCTTGCTTGTGATGCTTTAGCAGTTAAGTAAGTTGCTGACTTCAGTGTATAGGACGAATCCCCAGACACAAGCCGCTGGGCATAATTTAGTTGTTTGCAAAGGGTTTGCCGGAGCAGGAGCTCCGCCTCTCTTCCCTGCAGGAGCAAGGGGCACACTTCCACACCAGGGCTGATTTGCTCTCGGGTGTAGCCCTCGCTGCAGCGGTGGAAGTGGCCCATTGGCTGTGCCACCAGCAGCCACCTCGAGGGCCAGCTGCCCACACTGGGGGCCAGGACAAGAGAAATGCAGTACCTTGCTCAGTGAAAGTGCTCAAAGCAGGGGCCGTCTGTACTGCACACATGGTCACTAGCTGAGGGTGCCAAGCTTGGGCAAAGTGTCTGACCATTCCTCTTCCATCCTGCTAGGCTGCCAAGAAGGGCTATGGGTCAGTAGGGCATGGTGATTTAGTTGTGCCCCCACTAAGCATGTGCCAGTGCATTCTTGTGGATGCCTCCACAGCAGCACTGCTTCAGAGAGGCAGCAGTGGTGTCCCCATTGGCACGGACATACGAGGGCCCAGGACACCCCCTGCTTTCCCAGTATAAAGTGTTGGCTGTAGTTTTAGCCCCTGACAGACTACATGACCGTTATTCCCTAACCCTTCTGCTATGACCTGCCATTTTTCTTGCTGCCCACTGCTGGAAAGGTCCTTCATGGACAGTGGCACCTGTGAGCGCCCTTCTCCAGCTGTGGCAGCTCCTCTCTCTTGTCTGCAGCCAGACTTAGGCTGTCACGGTCCTGTCTCAATTTAGCCCAGTGTCCACTTGACGGGGCTTCAGCAAAGCCAAAGAACTTGTAAGCTGCCTGTTCAAGTTCTTTAAAGATCTGTTTATTATCACAGTGGACAAGTGGTAAAAACATAACGCTGTGTACAGAAAAGGTCTTAGCAAATTATAAGGGAGTCTTTAAAAAGTAACAGTTGTCTGTGAATTCAAGTGAATGGGGCTCTTACACCAAGCTGCAAATGTTTTGCTTGAATGTGCTTTACGAATACTCCAGTAAGATTATGACGAAAGAAATGCAGCCTGAAGTACTGTGCCAATAAACAAGAAAACTCCGTCTGCTCCCAGAGCAGCAACCCATTCCCCAGCACCAGATTCCTGAAGCTGTGAGGTGCTACATGAAGCAGGCACCCCCTGTCCTGGATGAACTGGGAGCAGGATGCTGCAAAACTCCTGTTTTGTCAAAGCCAGATTGAGCTGTGGTCAGACCTTCAGCCCTGCCTAGGTGAGTGCTTGCAGCCCAAAATCACCTCTGAAATGTGTGGCTTGTAACAGCCGGGCATGTCGCAGGATTTGCAACAGGGCTGAAGTTGTCACGCTACAGATAGCTCCAAAGGCTGCTCTAAACCCAAAAAGGGGCAGAGGTCTCCACTGGAAAGCTTGGAGGGAGCTGTTAGGGACACTTCGTACTGCTTTAGTCTATCAGCAAAATGAGGACAGGAGCTGGAGCTTTAAACTCGGTTTTCTACCTGGTAAATGATCAAATAATTTAGTGATTACAGCAAACTGGTAGCACAGTTCCCTCCAACATGCTCTGGTGAAGGCCCATCCTGCAGCAGCAGCTCCTCCACTCTGGGCAGGCTGGTAAAGCAGGAACAACATTTTGACAAGGTGCATGGGTGTCTGATTTGTTAAAGTCACTGAAAAGTCTTTAAAGCCCTTGCTTTGGCAGATGTTTTTGGAATTGCAGTCCAGCTCATCTGTAACTGTGCCCTTTTGCCTCTGTAAACAAATGGTTCAGGGGCAGAAATCATTCCAGTTAGCTGGCCTTTCTCTCGCACCTTCTAAGAGCCTCTGCAGGATCCCTGTGAAAAATCAGTGCCAGTACTGTGGATAGGGAGGAAAAGCCACTGAAAAATGATGAACACTTAATTGTTTTTATTCTCTTAATTTTTTTTGTAACTGTGGTTTTTGTAGAAAGGTTTATGAGTACTTTAAAATGCGTTAGCGAGCTGAAGGGAATAGACAGAATTAGGGACTGGAAAGGGTCTCTTACCATGTAGGGAACTGAGAACCTCTGACCTGCAAAGCAAGCCTTTTTTTCATGTTTTGCTTTATTGGCATTTTAACTGGAGATCCTTCTTCCAGCCTACCAAGGTCTTTGTGGCTTAGTCAGCAACTGGAGAATTGTTTCTCAAAATAGAAAGCAGAATTGGAGTTTGCTGTTGTAAAACATGCCTGATTTGCACACGCAAAAACAATCCAATACCCTACTCCTTTCCAAACTTTTTTTTTTTAAAGGCCATCTGAAGTTCCGCTTCCTAAACACTAATTGTTTTGGAGGGGGATAATGTTTTCTTGCTGGTCCTTACCATTTCTATCTGCTCCTTGCCTTGCACTTCCCACTAATTCAAGCATAGAAGAAAGGCTTTCCAAGTAAATCTTCAGCCTTCTCTGCACTTATATGTTGCTGGGAGAAGGGATTTCTACTTGACACAATTGATTTTTAATCTTCCTTTCTCCCCACTGAAGCTAGGCAACTTAATATTGGTGTACTGCTGCCAGCATGGTGTCTAGGCCAAGAGCCAAGGCAATGAACAGCCTGCTAATTAATTTTTCACATTTATCTCCAGACCTCCTCCCCAGAACACACACTGTGAAAAAAGGAGGTGGCAGTTCCTATGCAGCCCTCAGGAAATTTTAAGCAAAAGTGTTTTACTGCCAGTTTTATGCTTCTACACAGATGTCAATAAGGACTTCTGGTTGTATAAAAAAAGTAGCAGCTTTGATTTGGAAGAAAAAGATGATTGAAAGTAATCTGAGCCTGATGTATCCTTTTCTCCAAAACAGTAAAAAAAGAAAAAAACCAGCAGTGTCTTCAATGCTGCCTGTAGTCAGTGGAGAAATAAAAAGGCCTGATTTCTAGGCAGGAGAAACGTATTGATGTTGGAAACACTGGTACTATGCAGCTATTACAAAGGGGTTATGTTTCCAGTAAAGCTATGTTTGTTCATTTTCAGTTATGAGGCAGACGATACTGTGAGCTTGTGCAGTTTGTACATCTTGCACCCTTTCTTACATATATATACACACATACATAAATGTGTGTATTTGTGTATAAATAAGTTAGAGATTATTTACATCAGTGTACAGAATAAATCTAAACTTAGTTATCAAAATGCATACACCTGCTACAGGATTTGATCTGTTAACACTTCGCACTTCATCTTCAAAGCACCACACAAACCTCAATTATTTACCCAGGCAACTTCCCGCTCACCAAAAGGATTAAGAGTAACAGGAGCGAAAGGGATGAAGCTGAGGGAGTGCAGCAAGTTCATTAAAAGGCAGCTAATCATGTATCTCTCTCAGGCCATGAGCACTGCATATTTATGCCTGTATAAACTGCAGTCCGAGTGTCAAAGTAACCTTTGTAACACGAAGCTTGTCAAAATGGGAAGGCCCTCATTCAAAAGCAGATGATCCGTTCTTCATTTTGAAAAGCTTTGGCCTCTTCTTGGCTTATCAGGTTCCCATTCAAACTGGAGAGGGAAAATAAAATAAAAGGGATATGACTGTTGCCCATCTTTTATTTTTTCAAGGTTTTGGAGCAGAGATCACAGCTTTGCAGTGCCATCTGTGTGAGCTGCATGCTTCTCAAGCACATGGTTGGGAACTGTCCTCAGACAGGTAGGCTACAGCACTGCTGTTCCCACTCACGTATAAGGAACAAGACTACTTCCTTGAACATGCACACACAAACCTCATTGGACTCCGATCACTGTTGGATACCCAGATGTCTGCATTTCAGCAAGCAGCATTTAGCTGACAAAGGTTCTTACCATGCAGGGGGCTAGTTCAAAGTCTTCAGAGCATTTTGTGTCCTCCACGACAGCATGGAAAGAAAACGCTGTTAAGTACTCTGGCATTATTCATGTGAAATGACCTACAGCAAAATTTTCAAGTCTGGCTACATGAACTTCATCTACATTGATATTTACACCTCTGAAAACAAGCAGCCTGCTAAGTGCAGCTTTCAGAAATGTTGAAATCTATTACACCATTTAGACTTATGAAATTATGAGGGTTAGTGAACATCTCTGAAAATTCAGGCAACAATGAAAAGACAGGTTTGTTCTGAAGGTTCACAATAATTCAGGTGGGAATTGATGCCTCTTCTGTAGACAAAAGCTGACATTGGCCTTTGAAAAATGCATCTCTTCCACCTCTCCAGGGAACCCACTAGTCAGATAGTGAGTCATCATCTTTCTAAGCAAGAATTCAGTCTCCTCTCACTAAAACAAAAATATATGTATGTCTTTAAAAATAAATTTCACGTTCAATAATAAAGCAGCAGTGCTAAAACCAGCACAGTCCTATTGAGTCCTGAGCTCCCTCAGGTGAGGGAATGAATGTGGTATTTGGCTTTGTGCCTTGCAGTACACGTGTGATTATGCGATGCCCACCTAATCTAAAACAAACAAATCTTACAAAAAGTTAATCTTCTTGTAGCTTAGCACTTCCAGTGTGTTTGGAGCACCACCTGAAGAAAATCCAAGCCCAAATTCTATAAACCAAATTAGTAATGATAATTAAAATTAACCTTTTCCTGCTTGTTGGGATTTAGCTCCTGAAAATCATGAACATGTTCTGAAGTCTAAAAATAAAGCAGGACAAGCAAAACTCGGTTTATAAATTGAGGCCCCAATTCTGCAAACACACATGTTCTGTGAATCAGGGTAAGGAGAGATGTGAACTCACAGAACTGGAGGACGTTCGTAACACACAGGGAAGTGTTTCAGTGGCATTTGAAACCCACAGCTGGAACTACAACTCCTGCCTCACATAACCTTGCTCAGAAAGTAGTGATGCCAGAAGCATTTTAAAGGGAAAGAAAGTTTACAAAGTGAACCTTTGAGGAAGGGATCTTTACCAGACTTCTTTAATAGCTGTGTTCTCCTTGAGAGCTTCGCTGAGGTACTTCACCCCTTTGGCTGTAATTTGATTCTGGATAAGCCTAAAAAGAAAGCACTTGGTGTCAAACTAGCATGGAACTAATTTACAGCATGTGTACAACGTACGCAAAGCTTGATGTCAAGGAGCAAAGCTGTCTGTTTGCCCCAAGAAGAGGGTTGTAATTTCTGCCTGGGAGGATGGTACATAGTACTGGTCAAATGCCTCACATGCACTTTCAGAAACAGAGCCCAGTGTGTTCCTCTTTTCCTTTTTAACCTTGCATGTAGTTGCATTCTGGAGATACTGAGCTTAACTACATAGCTGACAAATTTCTACTAAGAATTGTTTACTACTGGTATGGAATTGTGATATTTGGACTCTTTGAGACAGATTAACCTTTTAACTCTGCTTTCTTATTAAGAACACTTAAGACATTTTAAAGTGATGTACAGAAAATTCTGACTAGAGAACCTAGTGTTTTAGCAGTTATGACTAGAGGTTGACAGATCCTCCTGTCTTGTTTATCAGACCAGCAAGATCTTTGAAAAATAAGGCATTGGATTTGACTCTGGTATGAGCAGGTGCAAGTCCCGGTGAAGCCACCTTAGCAGCTGTAACATAGGTCTCATCTGAGCCGAGGGAAAAAAAGGATACAAAAGATCCTCAAGTAACTTACTAACCACTGCAGACCATCCCCCTAGATAAAAATTAACAGAGACCCCCCTCATCTGCATGAGTAGAAAAATATTAATCAGCCTAGCCTAATTCAATACTTAACCTTTCAGTCTACCATGGTGTGCCCCATAGCTGTACCATTCCATGTGACTGGCTGAGTGAATCCCACAGGATTCAGGATGATGCTGAAAACTGGAATGATGAACGATCTCCGAGGGAGGGAGGGAAGGAAGGAATCAGGGAGGAATTCCCTTTAAAGGACTTTCTGCACTTGGTAAAGGAATCAAAATGTGAAGGGATCCAGTATTTTTGTTCAGCTACTGGAAAAACACCTTAATTGTGCCTCAAGTTCAACTATCTATATAGGTCACTATCTTTTGGAGGTATCCACTGGTATAACCAACAAAGTAGGATATGAATTTGTCTGCTGACAGAAACCCTTGGACAGTACTGAGCCATGGTAAAGAGATGTATCTAGATTACTATGCCTGCTTTGGATGGGGAAAGTTCTATGAAGAATTCAAACCAAGCTGCTCAGTGAAGCACACCTGCAGTTGTGCACAAAGAAATCAAGCCCTGGCCATACCTTTTTCCATTTTAAGGGTGATGGGCACCAAAGCTTCTACTGCTTTCAAAAAAGGCTACAATTACTTGGCACCTCTGACAACTGGCATGCTTCCTAGGGGGTGGGAACTAGGATTAATACAGGGAACATCGCAGTGTGGTTAGCAAAATCTTTGTAAAGCTTGAAAGGGACTCCATTTATTACGTTGTCTTGATCATTTGGAATGGACAGCTATCGGTTTCACAGCCCACCTGCCGAACCTCATCCATGGACAAATTCTTGTGAACCTCGGGATTAGAGCAGCCAATGCTGTGTTCTCTTAGAAATTTAACAAGTCGCTTTGTGAGTGCTAGCAATAATCCCTGGTTTCCTGGGGAATTATGTCTTATAGGTGAGTGTCTTGCATGAGTGAAAGTGCTAGTCCTAGGAGAAAATATCAAGCAAACGGGACAGGACATGTATTTAAATGCCTGTCATGTAGGCTCTTGGTTGAGGAGTAAGAGTTGAGCTTTCTACTTTCATAGTATGATGATAAATAGTAAGAATGATAGTAAGGTTATTCTATTCTAGTTGTCTGCTTGGGTTTTTTAGTTTGCCTTTTTTTTTTTAAACTTTTGTGTTTGTGGCCAGTACAATTTCCCTAAGGAAAGATTAAATCAATCAGTAGTTTTAAAGTTACCGGGACATACAAACAGGTTAAACTTTTCCCTGTATGAAGCAGGTTCAAAATACTAGACAGTGACTTCATTAACTTTCCATTAGAACTGTCTATAGCCAGTCAGCTGCATCCAGACCATGCACAGAAGGCTTACTGTGACCTACATAGACTTGGAAGGTGAAGCTTTAATGCAGTGACTGCCAAAGAGCCTGTGTCTCTGTGGAACGTAACTCACCATAAATGCACCAGTTTCTTGTTGACCTTCAGCATCTCTGCAAAACTCATTGCTGCCTCATCATCCAGCTCATTCTTAGTCAACCTAAGTGGGACAGAAAATGTTCACTTAAGATGTTACCATTATTTTTCAGGCCCCTGTTTTTCCAGCTTGTCTGTGACTTAGCTTTAGACAGCCAAAGGGGGATGTGTTTGTTCTTGCCCTGAGCAATCTAAAGGCTGGACACAAATTGATACTGAAGAGAAGTTCTGGAGGTTAAAGAGACAAGAGTATCAGATCTTTATTTCTCAGAGCAATGTTTTGGTACTTTCTCATGATGTTTTAGTGTCTAAAGGGTGGATGAGGTGTAGTGGAAAAAAGCAGAGGTAGAGAAAACGCTGAAGAGGTGCAAAAACTTAGGACAAAGAACTTCAGATGGTGGAAGCAAGAGAAGATGGGGAAAGCAAGATGGAGGGAGCAGAGCATGACATTAGGATACTGGAATGTGTCCTAAAGGACACATGTTGCTGATCCATCAGTCATGTCCACATTTTTCCAAAGGGATATATCTTATAGCTTGCTGGTAGCAAAAGCATCCGGGATGAGAGAAGGAAGAGGAGACAGTAGGAAGCAGCAATGGGCTTAGAGGAAATAAAATGAGGCTTCAGCTTTCTCTGGAGAAAGAAGAGGAGGAGGAGGAGAACACACTGTCAATTACCAGAATATTTTCACAGAGTTGTTGTGTTGCATAGCTTCAGCAATACTTTTGCCTCCCTCTCTCGTGATGCCATTGAATGCGAGACTGTGAAGTAAAGATACAAATTCGTAAAAAACAGCCAGCAGCATTTGGCCCTTCCACTGCCAAACAGCAGTTAATATTCTGGATGAACAGTTTTCCAGTTGTGCAGTTCAGCATTCCAGTGTTTCAGAGGCTCACGTACTTGGCAAAACAGTAAGTCCTTATAATTTTTACAAGTGAGAACAGCTCACAGGCTGCAGCCCAGGTGTGGGTCTAGCGTACAGGCCATAACGTTTGCTGTCTGTGAGTTCTACTCTTAGGGCTGACAGCAGAGTTGCACCCAATGATTCTGAGAGCCAAAGCTTTTAACAAGAACCAAGAGCTGTGCTAAGTACACAGATTTTTACATGCACGTGTCATGCCAAGCCCTTTGTCCAAAGTGCCAAAGCACTTTGTCCTTTAAGTCCTTCAGATGCCTGGATTACCACCTTCTTCTTCCAAACACAATACCTGTAGTTTATGGAGGAATGAGCTTGTAAATGACTGCTTTCCATTACAAACCACAAACATTTCTTAGTCTGCCCTTGATTCTTTGAATAGACATTGGCAAAATCATCCAGTTAAAGTTATGCTACAGGCTTTGAGGGGGGGGAAAAAAAGCATTTCCACCCTCAAAAGCCAGGTCAGAGCCTGAAAATAACGTGTGCTCTCAAAAAAATGTAGAAAGGGGGATCAAGTAGGGCAATGGAACAAATGTGTCAGCACAAGTTCCTCTGAGCTTCAGCTGAAATTAGGTATTCTTGGCCCATCTTGAGTGGGCCTAAAAATGGCAAATATGCTGAAGTAAACTGATGTAGTAGGGACTATCTCCCCTTAATCTTTGCACAAAGCTACCACTAGTGCTAACTCTGAATTCAAATCATGAAGCAAGATTAACCAGTGGAAGATAAAAAACGAACCCAAGTGTAAGTAATCTGCAGAGCAGAAGATTCACCCTGCAGAGGTGCCAGCAAAACCTCGCTCCAGCCAGCACAGCTACTCCTCCTTTCTTTTGCAAACACACTCATCAGCGTCCTTGTCTGAGAATCCCTCAGCTGTGATTCAGGTTCAAAATGTTCTCTTTCAAGTCTGATGTGCCTGGATGGGTTCTGCAATTTGGGAAAATGGCTATTTTAGATATCCATATACATATATCTAGGTCACTGCATCTGTTCAGCTTTTCATTTTTAAGCCCAGCTATCTGCTGGCAGAAAGGAGGACAGGGCATCAGCTCTGAAATCCCTGGATCTGAAGTGGCAGCAAGCAGCTTTCCAGAGATCCTCAAACTCCCCAAGTACCATATTTCTGAGGAATCTAGTGCCATGTGCCACCTTGGGGGGAAAACAAGGAGCCTTTTCTGCTCCGTCATCATGGAAGCCAGCGGAACTGGGAGACAAACTGAAAGGATCACCGTGACCCCAGTGCTCTAGCTGCGTGGAGGGACTCTGAAAACAACAGCAGCTGCCATAATATACATCTTTAAACCCCTAGCCAGCATCTGAAAGTCTGGCAGGGGATGAGCTGTTTTACACTGCTGGCTTCTCCTGTGCTGTTCCACCAACTTCACCCATGCTAGGGCTTCCAGAAGGCTACTCTGAGATGAATCACAGAGCTCCAGTAAGAGCTGCATCTCATTAACACTGAATGTGTGGTGGTATAGCTGCACTGGAGTACAGGATGAACTTCAGTTTAAGAATGCCCCAGTCCTTACCCAAGCAGTTTATTTCCTAAAAATTACTTTGGTAAAAGCTGCTGTTCCTTCGCAACAGAAACTGTTAACACTGAGCTCACTGGGAGCCTGATTCTGTCAAAGTTGGTGCATCCTTCTGCTAATGCTCCCACATCAGAATGGTACTTGCTGACCATGTGCTTTCACAAATGCCAGGAGCTGTGCAGCATGAGGGGAGGAGGTGCAGACAGGAAAGCATACCAGACCTGCAGTGTTTTTAACTTGCTTAATGGCTGTACAGGGCTTTTTGATTCAACCTGGCCTCCTGCTTGCACCAGGAGCCCGTTGGTTACACAGCGAAGGCTGCAATACCAGATGGAGTTCAAGCTAACGCTGGGTGGGAAGAGCCATTGCTCCAAAGCACGATGGCAAAGCCAGCACTACGCCGAGCTGCTTGGCTCCGCTGGTGTTTTACCTCACGTTTGTTAATGTGGGGTGGTTCCTCAGGGCGTCTGCAAATGCCTTAGCTCCTTCATCTCCAACTCGATTACCCCACATCCTGGTGAAGAGAGGAAACCACGAGATATCAGCTGTGTCACCCTACTTGCCCATTGGCATCGCATTCTCCCTTTTTCTCTTTCTGTCCCTCCCCTCCCATTATTTCACAGTCTTTCAGGCTTGTGAGTAGCCTGGGGGAGGCCCCCCCCCACATTCCACTCCCGGCACACCACCCCACCTGCCTCTGCTGACTCACCAGCAGTACCCTGAGCCCACAGCACAGAAGCAGCTCTAGGAGACAGCCTGCTGCAGCAGCAGTGCTTTTGGGGTCACTTTGCTGTGCTGGGCAAACCCTCCGGAGCCCTATATCCTTACGGGGTATTCTATCATTTCCCTTCTCTGCACTTCCTCCCTGTGCCCCTTCTGTGGTTCTCCTGGTACCTGTTGGGCACAGACTGGCCTTTACACAGTGCATAGTACAGGTCTCGGGAAAGGCTCCCCAGATGCACAACTGCACAGGGACCCAGAGCCAAACAGGTGACTTTCTGCAGCGAACTCCTGTCCTTCAGAACAGTCTGGCGAAAGGGTTACAGTTCCTTCAGCATTATACCCAAGTGCTATCATCTCCTCTCTCGCCAGCTGCCAACAGAAAGATTAGATTCTCCCAGGGATAGTACGACCCTGTGCTCTTCCACACATTTGTAAGGAATAGTAGTTCCAATGGCAACCAACCTTCGGTAGCACAAGGGGCTAAGAGATGGTAACGTGGTAAAAGCTGCAGAGATTCAATGAACACTTTGATGCAGACCAACCACTTTGAAAATTCACCCTGTATTATGAGGTTTGAAAGCACCTCTGCTGAATTATAAGGTTTTCTTTTACAGGGATCGTGGCTTGATGACTCAGAGCCACGCTCAGCTTGATGGGTAATTAGTTGGCAGCTCTTTAAAAATCAATGGACCTTTGTGGTATCTAAAGACATCCCCTTCCAGTAAGTTCCCCAGAACTTCCTTGTCCTTCAGACCCAGTGCAATTTGTTATGTAAATGCAGAATGTATCTGTTTAAACATTTCTGTCCAAGCTATCCTAAATCCATCTGGAGTGATTATTTCCTAGAAAGGAGGAGCCCTTCACTGAAACTGCAGCAAGTACAGCCCAGCTATATGACAATGGAAGCGTGCATGCTGTTGATTGTACTTGTGAAATGTTGTAGAACAACAAAATTAGAGGCCAAAAATCTGATTGTTCAAATCCCATTTTCTTATTTATGGGTTACTGTGATATTCAGAATGGCCAAACAGAGGTTTTATTGCCATGTCTTCAAGTATTAGATCTTGAGAAAAATATTCTCCTGTAGAATGGAAAGAGAAGCTGGGATTTGCCAGGGGGTGGGGGGGAAACCCCAAACACACCCGGAAGTCTAGCACCTCTCCAGTAGTAGCAGACTCTCCATTTAGGGACGGACTGGAAAGAAAGAGGATGGGAATTTCTTTTTATTCTCCCAGCTTGCAGTACTGATGCAGGTTGGACAATTCTAACAATGACATTCAGTAACTAGGTACATTGCCAATAGTCATAAAACCACCCAGACTTAAAAATTATCAAATATCTCTAGAAGAGCTGTGCTGCTGTAAGAAAAGTAGCTATCTTTACATCCTGTCCTCTTGCTAGTTTGTCTTTCCTTGAAGGTTCTGTCAGAACTAGGAGAAAAACAAAACCAAACATTGTGTGAACTGGAGCACAATGGGGAATGAAAGAAGGAATCCTAAGGGATTTACAGATGCCTTGCCAAGATCAAGCCCCAAGCTCTGCTCCTTAGTGCTGAACTTACCCAATTTCAAACATTGTCTTGCTCTTCTGGATGGCCTGGGCAAGGCACTTCCCTCCTTCACTAGTTATTTTGTTTGCTCCTATTCTGCACAAAAGACATGAATTGATCTGTTACTCAGAGACCAGACTGTAAATCACGGGAAAATATTTGTATAAGTGGTGATGGCTTACTATGGTACAGCTATTGGAACACCAGCTCAGAAAGCAATACAAGTATTTAAGGCTAATTACACTTAGATTAAATAAGCAAAGCACCATGTCAAAGCAGTAAAAGAACCAGAGTGGTCTTGGGTTTCAAAACTCTGCAAATATGTCAAGTGGGAAAGATGTGGCTAGGATGGGGTTCCAGAGGAAGTTAAGTAGTAGAACAAGGACAAGAACCCAAGAGCCCCTGGCTGCCAGATGCTATGCTCCCACTAGCAGGTGACATGGTTGTAGTTACCTCTATTGTCTGCTATTAAACCATTGGTTAATGATCTATCTTTATGTCAAACCAGCACTGTGTGTGGCCAGACACTCTTATCTGTGGAGGTTCCAGGAACTAAAGGGAACACCTCACCAAGTGAATTTGGGGAATTCCGGAGTTGAGGTACGACATCAGCACAGGCTGACTCCAATGGCCCGTAAAAGGTGAGATATAAGGAAGCTTGGTACTAAATCAAGTGAATTCACCTACTGCAAGGGGCAGCAAGGTTCATACACCACTGAGCCTCGCTCAGGTGCTCAGATTGTATTTAGGTGAAGAACACATCTCATGCTCTCCTTTTGCTTATTACTATATTCCAGAAAAGACTATGCATTCAAGAGTGTCACCTGTTGCCATTCACTCCTAGACTACTGTAAAAGAACTGCAATGTAAGTTACATTTTATTTGAAACATAATTTTTGTCTTTTTCCCACTCTCCCTCCCACTTTAACTTGCTTTACCTTTATCAGGATACTGTAGAAAGGAAAAAAAAATTCAACATACTTAACATATTCAAGGCTTGAACACTCTTCAATTAGTTTTGCAACATATTTGGCTCCAACATCAGTGATTTGATTGTTGTATAAGCTTTAAAAAAAATCGCATAGGTAAAAATAGGTTATTCCTGCTGTTACTTTAATATTTACAACCTGAATGTTTTATAATGCACACACAGCATTTTTTTTGTATCACTTTATACACATTCAGAATTGCTTGTATTTCTATTTTGATACACAATTCCTGTTGTGAAGGGCTAGATATAAAATAAAAGGAGATGAGACTGTAAATCATAGGAAAATATTTGTATAATTTTTTAATAGTCTCCCCAGGCAAACAAAGCTTCCCTTTTTTCCGGTGTTAGTACAGAAATAATATTGCCAGAAGAGAAGTCAGAAAACACTAGGAGAATGTTTAGTTGGTCTTTTAAAAGTCATAAAATCCCCTTGCAAATATTACTGCAGATCAGATACCTGAGCAGATGTACTTACACTAGGCCACTGGAAGAAGGAGGTGATTCTTGGTATTCATGTTCACTTCTCAAAAAGTCATTTTGATGTAGCTACTTTACCAAGAGCAGGAAGTCAGAGATAACATGACTTCCAGCTTCAACTTGATTAAGAACTAATTAAGGTCTTAAATCAGTACCACAAACAGGACACCTGAAACTGTATGTTTCTGATACTAGTCTCTTCCCAAGCTGTATCTGCTTTGCATAGTTGAAATGTATCAGTTTACAGCAGAGAAAATAGGAGGCTCTAGCTATAAAGCACACACTCCCTTGCTCACGCTCTCTCCCCTGCTCCACAGCTAGCAGAAGGCTTTAGGTATAAAACTGCCATGTCCATGTGGTTCAGTAACCTGGCAGTGGTCTACACCGTGTTCTGGAAGGGCTTGATGTCAGTGGAGGCCAACTTGGTAAGGCAGTGCCATGGAAGAGCAAGCTGTGGCCTGAGGAGGTAACTGTGGTTTCCACCCCGCCTTTGCTGTGCCAGTACTCTCAGCACTGCAGTTTTATTTTCAAGTATCACTGTCTAGTGTTTTGCTCCCAGTTGATACATACCCCAAGAAAGTCACAATTTGGTACTTGGAGAGTTCTTCATACAAGATCCTTACCCCATGATCTGTGACCTGATTTACACTGAGCCTGTAATGAAGGGAACAAAAAACAAAGTTTGAATTAATACAGATTACAGATGTTTATCACCCATGAGTTACCCAATGACTGCAGCAGGTCTTTGCATTTTTCTCTCATATGCAAACAGTTTCTTAGGCATTAAGGAAAATGTGAGCTCAGTTTCATAGAGCTCACTTCAATAACAATAGAAAGCAAAAAGCCCCAAATTTCCACAGTAATGCTCTAGAAGCTGTCCATAGAACTGAAAACAACAGGATGTAGTAAGTTGGAAACCATAGACAAACCCCCTCATCCTCCTCCCATGCTTACTGTGCCTGCAGGCAGAAATTCTGCTTGACACCCTAGCAAAAGCAAGCTTTCCAAACCAGGTGTCTTTAAAGTCACAACACATTCAGGCTTCACTGAATAAAGGTTGTGAAAACCAGGAAACAGAACTGTAGTCCATGGGTGCACTAGATTATTCTGATTTTATTGTCTTAGCTAGACACGACACAAATTGACGTCAGTCATTCACGGAATAAAAATACATCTTTTCACAGTTGTTTGGGGGTTTTTGTTTGGTTGTGATTTTTTTGTTTTGAACCTTTCAAGCTTTTTCACCTTGCCTAAATAGACAGGTTCCTATGAAGCGCTCAAATGCTGATGAGTGACATTTTGTGAGTAAAGCTGTCCCTGTGAAAACATTTTGACCAGCTTTGGTTTCTACACAAACTCCTAGGCTGGACATTCCCTGCTGAGAGTCCCTTACCACCAACAGCCTCCCTGGCCGTTACTAGTCAGTAGCGTGGTCCCTTTTGGAATACACTGGTACATAGGAGAAATCAGAGCCAATTTCTGCATATCAGCCTGCTTCTTTGAAAGGGATGGTTAAGCTGTTAGTAACATGTCCCGACCTGCAGAAATTGGTCACTAGAAAGGAAAGTCCTAACATCAGAAGAGCCATAATGACAAAAAGGCAGCGTAACAGACTGGTGTGGTGCTGGGGATGGTGTTAAGATCACACTGTGTATGGCATGACCATATGATAGGCACAAAGAACGGAAGCCTGCCCTGTTCTTCTTTGTTTTGTCTTACGTACTTATGCATTTTTCCCTCAAGTTTCATTATTGCTTTCTCTTGGGGGTCAGTTGATTTGCAACTAGCAGGAAAAGCAAGTGTCACTCACTTACTTTGATTTAGTCCTAGAAGAAACCAAAACAGAGCATAGCCAGCCAGCATTTATTAAAAAAAAAATTCTCAGGAAGCTGAAGGAGCTTTAAAAAAAGATATACTTGAAGCTCCTGGTTTTTTGCACCTAAATGTTTGGACAGATCAGGTATAGGTACATGACACAACCTCAAAGGACTGGAGGTGGAACAGTCTGGCCTGTGATGTTAGAGGTGGAGTTAGTTCTCTCTGATCACACCAAGCCATGTCCTCCCTCCATATCACCTTAGCGAAACACCACATCTAAAGACTTTAACTACATCCTTTCATGGAGTGCTACATGTTAGCTTTTGTCCCATGAAAGCCAGACATCTTGGCAGGGTGTAAAAGCAAGAAATTCACAGCTTTTGATCAAGGGTTGTTGTGAATAGTTGATCCTTTCTTACCCTATACCACCAAGGGCAGACACAGGCTCAGGCGATCCTCAGAAAAGGAGGAAGCTTCTGTTTCCTATCTTTTCCCTTAAGCACTTTCTCCCATAAAAACCCTCTTTTGAGACAAAAGGACTTGAGACGGAGCTAACTAAACCTACAGGTTTAAACAGTCCTGGCTTCTAAGGCCTTCTTATCGCCCTTTCCATTTGGGTTTCCAAATTCACAGCTTGTCTCTGCTCCTGGCTGGGCAGAGATTTCAGAAGATCTTTAATTTCCAGCAGCAGTAAGAACCCCCATCTTTCTCCACTTTCAAGATCAATTCCTCAAGACCAGCAGTTTGTGGAACAAACCAAGGATAAGCAAGGACCTGCTTGCACAAGCTCCTACCTGATCACCGCAAGCCTGCTGAAACAAGGGAGCAGCTCTTTTACTCCATAGTCATTGATGTTGTTATTGTCCAAATCCAGAGCCAGGCGCTTTTGAAAGTGATGCATAACAAAGGAAATAGCACTGCAGTCAGCAGAGTAGGCATTGCAGTATGTCAGCTTGATGTAATTGGCACGCATGTGTTTGGCAGCTAACTTCCCCACTTTCTCGCTCTGAGTCTCGTAAAGGCACCTCAGCATCCAAACAAAGTTGGGCTGGACCTGGATCTGATTGTAATTTGGAAGCCTGGACCGTGTGAGGCCTTTCAGGTGGGATTTCATGCTCTCCCCAAGGTATGCAACAAGTGTCTTTCTTTTCCTCTTAATGACTGCAGGTAAAACTAAATGTCTGAAGAGCTTCTGCTTGGATCTAGAAAGCAGGCCACAAAGAAACAGGTTGGTAAAATGAAAGTGTTCATTATTTCGGAAAGGATCCTCCCCTGCTAGTTGTTTCTTCAACCAAGGAATACGAAGGCAAGTAGGCTGGACAGTCTCAGTGGAAGAACATTCATTGAAAAACTGAAGCAACTCCTTGGGACCCACTTTCTCTTCAATAACGAGGAACAAAGCAGTGAAAAAAGACTGAAGGGTTAGGTGCAAGAACTCATAAGTGGACTGATTGTCACAGCCACTGTAACCTTTGACTGTCCTGAGAAAGCCCAACTGCAAATCTCCTTCAGAGATGTTCATTGATGAGACCTCTTCTTGCTCAAAGATAAAGAAAGAGTTCTCCATCCCGTTGTATGCCAATTTACCCAAAGCTAGAAGAGTTTCCTTTCTTGATTTGAACATCTCTGCTTGGCTCCTGGTGTTGTTCTTCAGCAAACTTGTTTTCAGAGATCGGTTCAGATGGACTTCAATCATGAGCAAAAATACATCTGTCAATGTAACAGAACAGTCTGGAAGCTCATGGCTATCAAACATAGAATGGAAGTGTTCATAGCATTTAAAGATAATCCAACAAAATAAAGGCACCGAACACAAACTGCAGAGATTGGGGTTAGCTTCCAGCTGGTTCAATACCAGTGCTCGTTGCCCCTCATCTTTGAAAAACGTAGTAGTGTATTCCTTCACATTATTGCTGGAGAAACCACGGAGCAACACTTTCTTTCTAATGATGTTTCTTTGGATCTCAGTTCCTGTCCTCGCTGTAAGAATTTTCTTGGATCCTTTAAGAAGCTTTCCTCTGAGAAGGCTTACCAGCAGCACCAGAGGGTGGATGGGTTCATTGGGTGAACACATCTCAGGCACACTACTGAGGTCAAAGCTGGAATGGATCTCATCAAAGCCATCAAATGTGAAAAGAACTGTATGAGGGAATTGCAAGATGTGATGGAACACCTCAGTGGGGTCCTGGTCTGGGTAGCAATTATATTGGAACAGTAGGTCTTTCAAACATATGGCTTCATCTTCCTTAAAGCAACTAAACATCCTGCATCGGAAACGGAATAAAAATTTGGCCCCTATGTCCAATTCTTTTCTGGCCCAAAGGCTTTGTATCCTTTGCAGCAAGATGGATTTTCCAATTCCTGCATCACCAAAGACATAAATAGTCTCTCCATCTTCATTGATTAGCCCAACTGCATCATCAAAAAGGGCTTCTAATTGACACACTTTGCCTAGACTCTCATTGGTAAAACTGACCAGCTCCATAATACTGTTAGAGTAGATTTCTTCAAGCAGCATCTCTTCCCTCTGAGCATATGACATAACAAACTTGGAGTCCCGTCCCAGTTCATATCTGAGTTTCTGGCAATACCTGCTAACTAAAAAGACAGTGAACCGTTATTAAAAAGACTACTATTAAAAAGCCTATGTATACAATTACCCACCTCCTTGGGAACTGAGAGGGAGTAATAAGCAAAAGTAATTGTAAGATAAAACTGGTTCTTTGGCAGATGACTTCTATTTGTGCAGCCATCATCACTCTCTTGGGGAATTCAGGTGCTGAAGAAAAGTAACGTGTGGGCACCTTTTCCTGAAAGCCAGTGCTGACACTGCACTGGTTTTAAGGGCTGGTATCTGTCAGCTAAGACTAAAAGCTAAGCCCCAGCCCCTTTGCTTGTTAAAGGATGTTCTACTCTCTGCAAAGTCTTGTTGAGGTTGTTGGTCGCTGGTTAGTTTGGGGACCTGTCTTTTCACTATGTTTCTATTTTACCTGCTATTTCTATTAGGTAGGTGGTTATTCTTTCCTAACTTGTTTGTTAATTTTTATTATTGTCAATAGAAGGTGTGCTTTTTAGAAACTGGGTGGCAGGCACCTCAAAAGATTTTTTTTAAGGTGACAGTGAAAAGAGTCTCAATTATCATTCAGTGTTGGCTTGTGTTTTTATTGCAACAGAAACTCTGCTTCAGGAGGGAGGAAAGTAATCCTCCTATTTCTGTAGTATGAAAAACCCACTCAATAAGAAAACATTTATTTCTGCAATACTTTAACTCTGACTTTTGGTATAACTCATCATTTAGGATCACAGAATAATTCAGGTTGGAAGGCACTTCAGAAGGTCTCTAGTCTTACCTCCTGCTCAGAACATGGTCATTTATGAGATCAGATTAAGTTACTCAGGGTGTTATCTAGTTGGATCTTGAAAGCCTCCAAGTACGGAGACTGCACAGCCTCTCTGGGCATCCTGCCTCATTGCTTGACTGTCCTCCTCATTAAATACTGGCTGTTCCATTGCCAGACCACCACAGTGTCGCTAATAAATTGTTCAAGGCCTAGAAAACGCTACAGCTGGCACAAGGTACCATTGCACTACATATCCACAAACAGAAAGAGCTTGACTTTAGCAAAACAGGATGTAATAGATCCACATGACTGTTGTGTTGTACAGTGTGCCTTTTAATTAATTGGCCACCACTGGTAGCAAGCACAGCACAGCACGCACACAGTTCTGCCTGGCAGTGCCTGCCTAGACTCTTTTATGCCACCAGGTTGGAGCCTCCTACATAGCAAGGCAGTTCTAAGGGAAGGGATAGAGATGCATGGCCTTACCTGGATCTGTATTTACCACAAGTTTACTATGAATATTCTCTGAAGGCTTGTAACCTATTTCATTCAGCCAAGGCTGAAGTTCATAGTAAGCATCAGTGACTTTCTGCAGGACATGGATGAAATATTCTGAAACTTCTTCTCCCTTGCTTTGAACCAAGTCTAGAATTTTGCGAACCTGAAGAAACACCAGATGAAAAATCATTCATTGCTACATAGCATTTTATTACAGTTACACTAGTAGACTGCTTTGGGATCCCTTTTGGAGTGGGACATGGGACCAAAAGCAAAACTTGCTTCAAAAACTTGACTTCAAAATCTAGCTCTGAATTTGAACCATCACAAAACTCGCTTCTTGTTTGTATCTGCATCTTGCAAGAGAGCTGGCTCTACAAGTTAAAGTCTGAACTTGTAGATAAATCATATGCTATCCAGAAACAAAAAGGATAAAAACTGCTTCTCAAGAGGGAACCCAAAGGGTTTCCTCAGCCTGGCTAGATAGTGTATTTTAAATCTCATGCTGCTTAAAATATAAGAGGGGTGGTTTCTCAGTACCCTAAACTTACTCTCTGGTTAGTAAATACTCCAATCACGTTTAGATGATTTACCTCAGGATCCAGCCAGATCCAGAGCAGGGTAGGCACAATCTCCCTCTGGATCTTGCTGCAGATCCAAACCCCTTCCTTTTAAGACTGCAACTCCCTTCTGGAGGCTCTCTCTATAAAATGGACTCGCTGCCTGCAATGGCTGCTAACACTGATGGCTGCCAGGCAGGAACTGGAGCAGCTCAGGACTAGCCATGTCTGATCTCTGGCCAACCCTAGTACAAAACCCACTGCAACACAGAGCAATCTTCTAGGGGCCCATTTTGAATGTCTGGATCCTCGTCTTGCTAGAAATGAACAAAGAAGTCAGTTCTAAACCAGACAAAGGTTTTCTAGGGACTGGTCTCCTGTGAGCTGAAAGCAGGATGAGGTACATGCAGCACAGCAAAAACATGCTATTTGTTGACAATTGGTATGCTCTAAAAAGCAATTTTATGTGGACTCCCACAGAGTCCACTCCACTTACACTCCTGTGGCCCTGCTCTCTGGCTCTGCTTAGACCCCTGATGCATGGCCTCCCCCTCAGCTTTGCTGCAACAGTCACCTGTACTATGCTGAACAGCGAGAAACAGAGATGATCACAGTGTGCACTTACTCAGCTTTGACCCTATACACAGAGTGAGCACTGTGTTACCATTTCAGCTTGCCAGAATGATTATTTTATGAAATTCTGCACTGTTAGTGAAGTCCAAGGTCTCTGCATTTTTTATGGTTTGCCTGCCTCTAACTGTGACACTATTTTGAACCCGCATGACTGGTTGGTCAGGGAAACAAATGAGGAGGTTGTTTTAAGTCATGATGCACAGAGCAACTGTGCACATGTGGTAACCTCCTCCCATCAAAAGATCAGAAAATAATTTTTGCTACTTATGTCCAAAGATGAATCAAAACCCCAAATGTGTGAGGATATATCAGTTTTCCATACAAATATTTACAATGCACATAGGTCTTTAAAGAGAAGGGAAGGTGTGCACATGAACACAGAATCATTAACTTCTAAAATACTATTTCATTTCTGTCTCTCCTCCTCTAAAGCAGGATGATCTGTCCCACAGCACCCAAAAGTAGATTTTCCTTACAATATTCTGCACGGTATTGAAGCCTTGCATATAACAAGCTGTACTCTAACAGCCACTGTGGTCACCTCCTTATCAGAGGACAAAGCTGCAGCTTGGTGGGACAGAATTATCACTCTGCTCGTTCTTACAGCTGCCAACGGGAACTGCAAGCAGTGCCAGCCATGTGGGAAACCGATGTGCTGGAGAGGCTTGTCCAGAAGGAATGGGGTGAGGAAGCTCCAAAATAACAAGGAACAGACACTAGATACAAAATTGCCAGAGAAGCCCATAAAACCCAGGGGGAAATTGAAAGTAAGAAAAAGCTTATGCTTGTTAGTGAAATGAAAAGAATACCTTATCTGCTTGAGTTTGGAACTGGACAACAATCTCTGCATCTTCAGTGGAGAAGTAGTCATTCTTAATCAAATTGTCAATCAAACACTGCGTGTTTTGGATTCTACTGACCAGAAGTTCTCGGTGTACCTTCAGCACAGCAATGAAGGATGGAGGACTTGCTCCTGGAGGTTTTTCCACAGAAATCTCCAAGTTAGCACAAAGTTGGCCTTCCATATTTGAGATAGCAAGAAGCTGCTCCGCCCAGCCTCATCTTTGACAAACTGTCCATGTGCAGTGAGAAGTCTGCTTGGAGTTAACTTCAGAGAAACACACAATCTGTCCTTCACGTTACCGAGCCTGTAAGAAGTAATTGTATAGAACCTCAATTTAAACCTTATCCTATGCAGACAAATCCTTCAATTAGCCATCAGAGAATACTTCCAACCTCTGTGTAATATCGTGGCCAACTTTATTATAAAGTTTATTCCTCAGGTACTTTCATTTATTTGTTCAGGTTTTGCAAAAGAAATACCTATAGCGGGTGGTCTCCCTTCTGTACCAGTACTTTACTGGAACTCAGCCTAAACACCACACTGGCATCTGCTTTATCAAGTGCCTGTTCTTTGTGTATAATTTAGTATTTCTTATTAGCTTTTCATGTTTTGATAGACAAAGCAGGGCATCAATCCAAACATACCTAGACAAGGAAATAAATGGAGCAAGATTATATTTCATAGCAATTAATTCTGTAGGAGGAATTAATTTATGGTAGCAATTCACTTTGCTTTTCCTTTGTTATAATAACAGACCCTGTATAAAGCGTTGCCAATATGATAACTGTCCCTGTAAGCAAGGCCTTGTGAACTGAGACAGGTTTAGCTGAACTAGGAAAAAGCGTTGAGCTTCAGGGCACCAGGTTTGAGATGCAGCAGTGGGACTGTGGGAAAACCACCGATGATGTTTCTGTTAACAAAGCCGTGAGTAAAATGATGCTAACAGTGAAAATGCTGCTGCAGGTTTCAGAGGAAACCCTCTCAGTGCTGTAGAGGTGTTGTTTAGAAACTTTTTTAGCATGAATGCTCTCTCCCTGTCTACAAATGTAGATACCATGTATATGCTCTTGAGAGTTCTTTTTAGATCGCTAGTGATTCCCATTTTTCTTTACAAGGCAGTAGGAATCAGGACCAGACTGCTCTCTGTTGTATTACTAAGGTTTGGGATTTTTAATTGCAGTGATATACCATATAGCGGGCATAAAGTTGCGTTGTATTTACAATTCAACAATAAGTTCATTTTGATACTATTTCAGTATGAACCTTGCACATATGATTTTCCATGCAAAAAGCAGGTTTTCTGCAAGACAACAACGAAATCACCTCCATGTAGACAATAAGAATTTGCACAATTATCACAAATCAGTGGCACCCTCCAGTAACAGGTAAAACATACCACTGCTTCAGCGGGTCAAGGGATATTTGGAAGGATATTCTTGGATTCTGATTACAGTCACATTAATAAAAACAGAACACAAGGCCCTCCGACAGTTCTGTAAAGGTGCCAGCTCTGCTGCTACAGAAGTCTCAGAGTTCCCCAAGACTTTAACAGTACTTGCAAACTGTCCAAATGCTCCCCAGCATGCCCCTGACAAGCTGTAACTGAGGCCTGCCAGATAACACATTCTTCTGAGTGACCTGCTGCTGGAACAAACTCATTTCTATGGGCTTTCCACACCAGAAGTTGCAGTCTGATCAGTGTAGCTTCTCCTGCTCGACGCTGGAGAAAGACACAGTTTGTACTGCTGCATTTTAGTGATACTACCTATCTACACTTAAAAACCATGGGGCAAACCAGCTTAGCTCCTCTGATTTCAGGAGACCAGTAGGTCCTAACTTATGGTTCCTGACCTGCTCAGATGAAGGTAACTGCATTAAGAGCTGAGCCCTTCAGAGGCTGAGACCAGGCAAATCCCCAGCACAACTGTTCTGGATCACAGCCAACTCCAAAACTGCAAAACTCTTTCAACCAGAGGGAATGTAACCAAGTGATCTGACTTTCTCACCACATGAGTACGTGACTGCATCTCCTCAGACAAATCAACCTTTCATTACACCATTCACATGACCCATCAGATGAAGTGGCTGATTTCTGAGTCACTTAGTTTCCTAGAAGCCACACTGGCATATCTCTTTGTTCAAGAACGCGCATTCCATAAATGAAGTCTATCACGAAGACCAAATAATGTTGAAAACACCATTTACTCTAAAACTTTTGCAAGCTTTGAGTTAAAGAGATGGAGTCACCTTAAAAAACATGCAATAGAAATATTAACCCTTTTCTTTCAAGATACTGCATCTACCCAACATCCCCTGCTTGCCTTGGTTACTCTAGGGCCACATTATCCTAATGCATTTTTTTTCTTCCTACTTTGTGAGAGGAACAAACATCCAGGAAATCATAATAGTGAACCAAAGTACTGTCATGTGTACAAAACAAAGAGAAGTCTTTTCTTCACTCTTTCAGATCCATCTATAAAGAAGATGAGAAAAGAAAGAAATACAGCAAAAGGACAAGAATGTGGAAAACAGGGAAAGATCAGAAGGTCTCAAAGATGCCTGCCATCTGCCTAAGTCCAAGTCAGTACAGTTCCTGGTTGGTACTGGAAGGGGTGTGCATATGTATGCTGCAGGAGAGGGCTTGTTCCCTTTCACACAGGGTGATCTGCAAGAGAGTAGAGAAACAAGAAAGCAATCAAAAAATAATATAAAGTGAGGCTAAGCATCAGGGGAGAGAAGGAGCAAAATGCCAAGCAGGGAAGTCAGAGCTGACAATATGAATACTATGCATGATGACGTACTCAGTGATATTTTCAGTGGCAATATTAACTTTAAGGCAAAAAACCCACACCACCAAGTATTGGAGAAAACAGTCATTTTCATTAGTCTCTTTTAATAAGAAAAAATGGAAATTTCCACCACCTGTAGACTAAGAAAATGCCACATCAGGTGAGCGGCTGAACACCTTAAATGGTGCTGAACAGAAAGCCTTCCTGCCACTTGTAGTTAAGAGCAAGACAGGTATGTACACGTTTGTAGCAAAGCCTATCAACTATATGAAGAAACTTGAGGTCCTACACAGAGTAAAGTAAACAAAAAAATTTTCCACAGTAGCAGTTCTAAGTGCAAAAAGCACCTAAGAGTCCTGATCAGCATGAGAAATGTGCTTGTTCCCTTAGAGAACATACTGCCCATAAGATTCTGACATATATGATTCTGTTTTGCTTGGGTAGGGGTTTTTTTGGTAGGGTTTTTGTTTTTTTTTTTAACTCAAGGCTATTGTGTTGACAATGGGAGGTCTCCAACTTATCTGCAAGTCCCTCACCTCTCTTTCTGGAAACAGTCCCAGCTTCCACAGTGCTTTAACATCAGTCTCTTCAGTGAGGGATCACGAGGTTACCAAGTACTAGGTCTTCTGCTACAAGGATCAGTTCGTTTTACAATGCTAGGGCACACATCTGGTACGTTTGAAGGTAAATGCTTATGTAGCTTATAAGTGTGTCTTGAAAGCATTTCCTTGCTAGAGTGCATGTGGTGTTCTTTGCCTTATCTTGGGCGCTCTAGATGCTGGATTCAATTCCAGGGCAATTCCTCTGACTGATGTGGCATCAGCCTTGGGGACACTGTTGGAAAAGGCTGAGACCTGTATTAATGTGAGACACCTCGGTGCACCCACCAAGGTCTGAGAACATCCACTGTTGAGAACTACTGCCTCCTTTCTGGAACTGTTCCATTTCTGAAAGGGCTAATGAATAATTTTTCTGAAAGCTACCTTAAAGTTCTCACAATCCTTTGTAAAACATCACAAAGTTACAGTAAAGAGAGATCACCTGCTCTAACAGCAACAGCTTGTGAACACATCTGTTTAGAGAAATGAGGATAATCATTAAGGTTTGTACACAGAGAGCTAAGCATACAGGGAGAACAGGAAAGATCTGCAAGCTTGATACAGTGAGTGAAACGGCAGAACACCTAAGGAGGAACAGAGAGAGATGAGAGAGATGGTACCTGGGCAAAGCAGGGGTCTAGTACGGGGAATCAACAGCAGAGACACTTATGGGAAAAAGCTTTCTATCTGTGAACAGACTTCTTGTTCCTGAGAGGAAAAATAAAAAACTATTTTTTACTCAAGAGGCTGCCAGTGACATTGGAGAGGAAATTCAGTTAGCCATTTTGGGGACAGCAGCTTCAGTCAAGTGAAGAAGACAGAAAACAGACTATCAGGAATTGAGAAGAACCAGAGAGCAGGGTGCTCACCCATCAGTTCTAAAGGCAAAGAAGGGAGAGAAGACAGGGCCTTGGTCAAACGAAGTGTCAGTGAGGACTGAAGTGATGTGAGTGGCAATAGCAAGCATAGCAAGAGATGCATGTCACAAGCCTGCATAACAGAAGGGGAAGCAAGATGGGGATCAGGCCAGGGATAAGGAGGGAAATGAAAGAGGGAAATTAAATTTGTCATAGTAAGAGGTACAGTAAATGCATTGCTTACAGCAAGGTTTTGTATGTCAATGAGCTGCAGTGGCACTGATGGCCTCTGCATGAAGGCACTGGCACTTTTATCCAGTGGTTCTTCTGACTTCCCCCTATTCTCAGCATTGCGCAAGCATATGTACATTTATGTCTTTCCCAGCCCTGCCCTTCTCACATCCTCTTTTCACCAAGATCTCCCTGAATCTTCTTCTAACAAAACGGCTACACCTGTTCAACTTCCAGTGCTGCAAGTCCTCTGGCAGCGGAGAATATGCTTGCTTATCATAACAAAGTCTTACCAAATGTAAACGTCATAGATACAGGGGCTGAAGGATCTTAAAGAATAGCCAAAAAACATTCCACTTTTGGGTGAACTGAGGAATTCACTCCTCAGTGAGATGGCTGTTCCCAAAGACACTGTGTGGGATGAAGCAGTAAAAGCAATACATGGAGCAAATTAATTAACTGTCCCTTAAAGCAGCTGATTTAAGACCAAACTAGAATATTTCTGAAGAGATGAAAACTCAGTGAATACTGCTTCCTCTGTGGCCTTGCTATTCTGACAAAAACTGTCCCTCTGAGTTGCCAGTGAGAAAGTCCTGTGCCGCATCCCTAGCTATCCGCAGCCAGGAGCTGGGCTACCTTTAGGATTTTCCCAGCACCTCGTAGCCAGCACTGGCAGGATAACAGCGAAGCAGGAACACAAACCTCGGTGCCAGCCCTGGGCTAGCAGACTCCCTGTGGGCACAGCCTTCTATCCATTGTATTCACAACGCGATTACTCTTACCGAGGTGACCGTCTGAAAATAGTGCTGCATTTCACAGGAACATCCGTGCCCTTTATGTTTCCTGCTCAGATTTGTTTCCTGAGAAAAGCTTTTACAGTGCCAGCCACCCCACTGCAGAGTGCTTACAGCAAGAGGAGAACTGAAGACTTGCTGGAGACATGCGTTTTCATTAATAACAGTAGCCTAGACTCAGCCAGGCCAGTCGAAACTCAAACTCAACTTCCACAGTTGAGAGACGGAAAAGAGACTGATTCTCCAGCTCTGATCTCAAGCGTGCCCCAGCAGCCAGTCTTTGACCACAACAGATGAGTAAGACAGAACGCACTTCCGCACAGCAGCGCCCACTTTTAAAACAACTTACTGTTTTGCCTGGTTCAAGAACAGTAAAACGTGTAGAGAACAGCACCGAATGGGCACCAACCCTACACCCCCTCCCACCCTGCAGGACCCCGGCCAGGCCCGCGACCGCTCTTCCCGCGGCAGCGCGGCTGGGCCCGGCCCGGGAGCTGCGGGGCCCGGCCCGGGAGCTGCCCCTCCGCCGCTGGCTCTGCCCGGGACAGGAGGGACCGAGACGCAACCCCATGTGCTATCAGGACCCGCTGACGGAACACGAGGAAGTCCCGACCTTTCCCGTTCGGGAGCTTCCCCCCCGCCCCCCTCCAGCCCTCGACGCGGTAACGGATAAACTCGCCCGGCTGAGCCCCGGCAGCTCCCGCGGACCTGCCGCCGAGCCCCGCGGCCCCGGCCCCGGCCCCGGCCCCGCACTCACCGCGGCGGCGAAGGGACGGCGGCGACGGGCGGGGCGGCGGCCGGGCCACGCGTGTTCCGCAGCCCGGCCCGCCGGGACGGAGCTCCCGCCCCGCAGTCGGCCGCTCCTCCACACGAAGGGAGCTCTTCCCCCACACCGGCACGGGGGAAGGCTTCCTCCCCCGAGAGGAGAGCCGGGGGTCCCGCCTCGGGGGAAGGAGACCTTCCCCGGCCTCCGGCCGCTTCCATCAGCAGGAGGCATCAGGTACCTTCCTCCCAAGGATATGTCAGGATATTTTCTTCTTGCCCGAGTAAAATAGTAATTTAAAAGTTCAAAGGAGAAGTTTTGCCTTCCGTACCTAAATTATATCCGTTTTAAAAAAATGCAAATAGCCAATGGACATTTCCGTTACATTTCTGCATCTCAACTTCCGTAAGCAACACTGATGTTCTTGAAGCATGCATTGAACGGACAGGAAAGGTTTGGGAACGGCAGTGTTGGTAATCACAGTTTTATTTACTCGGTTCCAAACCTGACAGTGCTGATACGGAAACTACCACGTTTTACTGCAGCCACTGTGCCCAGCTCTGGAAACGGGCCTGTGACATCAGACAGCACCTCTACACCCCTGGCAGAAGCTTACAGAAAAAGTTTATGCAGAGATGACACAGTAAGTCCTTTATTTATTTAGTCATTTGTTTATCTAAGCACTCACACAGAAGATAAGCCAAAGTTCAGTTGTTTGACATCTTCCATGTTGTCAATTTTTCCTGTCCCCCACAGACTAACCACAGGGGTTGCCAAGTACCGTGAAGATAAATACTTGAAACTTTATGAGAGCTTCCAGTTTTGTAGGAGATTGTCAAAGCAGTGGGAAAAAAATAAAAAACAGAGCCCAAGTCTGTTATCTAGGATTTACTAGACCAACAAAATGATGAAACAAATGTGCTCAGAGTCACGGGAGCCTTCCTGATTTCACTGGACACAAGCAGCAAACCAGTCAAAAAGGTAATTTAAAAAATGTTGGAGGTATCTAATTAAAAATAATTCTTTAACATCTGTTGGTTATACCTAACAGCTCACCTATCATGATTATTAGACATAGAAAGAGGGAGGCCGTTATGAGTTCCTTTGCTGAATGCTGCTTACAGGCCCGGGCTGCCTTTTGGACTAACACTTTCAAAGATGGGGATAGTTAAAAAATTATTACTTTTCTTTCTTTGTTAACTATATAAAAAGAAACAGGAACTCCATGGTTTCAGACAGGTTGGGCTTTAAACCATTAAGAGAAGCAGCAGAAGAAAAAGTTTAGTTTTGGTTTAGAGTCTACTTTTCATCTAACAAATCTTTGAAATGTTTGATAATTGTGTATACAATGTTTAAGAAAAAGGGCTTGATCCTGCAGCCCTTAATTCCTTAGAAGGCAACAGATGCCAATAATCATAAAGGTGGCTTTTTTTCTTTCAAAAAGTTTAGTAAACAGGACACAAAGCACATGTGTGCACACAGCACTGCATGACAATTACAAAAAGATGATTCCTAAATCTGCAAAAACGTGGGTATGTACTCTAGCATACGTACAAAGCAAAGAAGTTACCAATGTCAGTGTGTCTTCAGACTGCAAATTATGCCTAATAGCTTACTGTAGAGGCAAACTCATATTTTATTGATAATAAAGCAACTGCTGATTAGCACAGTGAGGTGAGATATCTAAATCAAGGTGAGTGGCCAAGCAAGTGCAGAGGTATTCTATGCAGAATTTACTTCCTTTGCTTTAATAGCAGCTTCAATCTCTTCCATGATTGGCAGTGCCCCTGCATAGTTATTAGTTTCAATATCTTCTAATTTCTTCTGATAGTCAGTTGGCAAGCCATTCTGTTTTGCACCCATGCAGATAACCTATAAACAACAGGGGGGAAAAAAAAAAGGAAGCCTTCAGTAATAGTATTAGGAGGGAGAGACCCCTTCAAACATTTACTCATTCAGGAAGAACCACTTAAGGTAACAAGAGAATTAATTCCAAATAATGCTTTTTGTACCTAAAGATAGCCAAAGGCTTCTGGAAGACCACTAAAGACCTTAATAGTGCCAACAAAACTAGTCTGAACAAGCTTGTAGCTACCAAGACATATCTCCAAGATGATGAAATGTTACTAATGTGCACAAGACTGTCCAATTAAGCTGTTACTCAGTTATTCCATTCTTTCTTCCAGTGAGTATGAGAACTGCTTTTTATGCCTTTAGCCAGCCTTAGTATCACTCTCAATGAGAAGCAGAGTTTATTATGGAAGTTCTTTTTAAAACTAAGCTGTGCAAATCCAAAGCACCACAGTGAGTACCTAGACAGGTTATGGGAGTAACAGGAACAGATACTTAGCTTAGTGAAAAAACACTATTTCCTTAGAGTTTGCTATTACAGCTTTCCTTCTACGTACAAAATAAACTTAAGAATTGTTGCAAGAGAAAGTGGTGACAGTCAGAGAAAAAGAGGAGGCTGTAGGAGCCAAGGCTTGACAGACACCAGCAAGTTCCCATAAAGAAATAGATAAATATGCAGATTTTAAAAGCTGACATTATTTGTAAATATTCTTCCATGCATTCAATGGCCAGGAAATTCAAGGATGAGGTGTCTAGAAAGGATGAACTTTGCCACAAAAAGTGCATAGCATTAGATGGATGTACATCACTGTGTGCAGATGCAGTCACCTGCACTAAATTTTTAGCCCTCCTGCCTGTTTAGCTTAAATAAAAGCTGGGGGCAGCAGGGAAGAAGAGAACTAACAACTGACCATGACAACAGCAGGAGGGAATATTTAACTAAATAAAGTTGCCAATATTGGAAGCCTGCTCTTACAGCGTACTAGTGAGAGCTGACACACAGCAGCAGGCTACATATTAACTCCCTGAAAATCCCCAAAGATCTGTCTTGACAGGAACCGTGAAGGCGGGGAGGAGGTTTGTGAAGTGGCAGAGCCTGCTTTCTAAGCAAGCTCTCTTTTCAGAACTCCTGCAGTAGCTGGCCTTAGCTATGCTCCCGGAAGCGGATTCACAGGAGCGAGTTCCTCAGTTCCGAGAAGAGGGCATATGTGGGATTTAACAAGCTCAGGCCCTGCTTCTTCGCTTTCAGTAGAGAAAGTCAACATGTAACAGTGATGTTTATCTGCAATTCCTAATAGCTGCACAATTCCAGACATGTAGTCATGCCACCCGGGGCTAGGCCCATGTCAGATCTCACACGCTAAGCAGGTGAGGCCTGCTGCGTGACTGGATCACGTGTCTCTACAGAGCCAGTGTGTTGCAGAACACTGTTGAAACTTCTGCCTCACTAGCCACCATGTGGAAACCCTGCAGTGCTCTGCAATGTTGCTGGAAGCCCTGCAATATACTAATGATGCATCTGGTAAAAGGAGGCAGGTGGACTCCTGTATTAAATGATAGTAAGACACTTCAATAGGGATAATCCATGTCTTTGAGACTGCAAGCCAGGTGCTGTATTCTGCCCACAGAAGCTTCCCTCTGTCCTTTTAGTGGAGTACGTTAATTTTTCAAACAAGACAATTGCTGCATATATGTAAACAACATCCTTCATTAGCCCTTGTGTCAGTCATATCTAATTAATGAGTCAAACAGAGGCTTCATATAAGGCATAACTAAGCCAAAAGATAAAACTGATTTAGTAGGCCTTTAAGAGCTGCCAATCTTCTGTGAGCGTCCTTACACTATTACATTGCACAAGGATTAAGTCATACCTTTAGAGTTACTCATGCCTTCCATCCGCTGCAAATAAAGTGCTTATTAAATAGGACAAGTACTGCATTATATATTTCTGTTCTTTCTCTCCAAAATTCCAGTGATGCAACACCTACCTTTTTATACTGAGGAGAAGGAGGACCACAGACATAGTGCTTCATTTGGTAGCTTCTACAGGTCAGTACCTTTCCTCCTTGAGTGTGGACATTAACTTCTATTGGGATGTAAATGCCATCTTCAACTCCCTCTTGCCTGCAAAGGATACAAAGTCCTTTCATGCCAAGTAACTGATGCATCTTTCAAACAAACAGTGTAATTAAACATATGCATTTATTATAACAGAATTCAAGGCAGGACACTGGTCTGCACTGTTAACAGACTTAAAGAAAAAGAAATAAAGCAAAATGTAAGCGTGCACAAAAAGTACTAGAATGTTTCACATCCAGAAATAAGTTTCTAAAGAAGCAGCAGCATTCACTTTTATCATTTCAGCTCTGTAAGAAAGATAACTAGTGGTTAACTTGGCAAAGTTACAGAGAGAGTAGTCTGGAAATTAATTACTGTGCCAGTCTGGTAATCTACAAGAGAAACACAACCGAGACTGTTAGAATTAATGAGTCAGGCACGTATCATTCATTGCCTTCTGCCCAGATAATGAAACAATTACAGAGTTTCATCTTGCCCATTGTGTTTCATTTGAATAGGGGGAAACTCACACAACTCTTGCAAAGCACATTCCAATGGATAATCTGAGACACTCTTTAACTTACACAAGATCTGTACAGCAACAGTGAGCTGGATCAGGGCAAAAAACATCTTGGGTTTTTTGTTTGTTTGTTTGTTTTTTTAATTGGCAAAATCATGCTGCCTTAGGAAAACAAAACCAAACTCAAAAACAAGGCTACTTGTTGTCTTTAGCCATAAGCATTTAGCCACCAGTAAAAATCTGAGGAAATATTAAAAAGTAAAAGAGAAGCTTACGCAATACAAGACAGACTTTATAGCATGAATAACTTTAGATGTGCTTTAGATAAGAGGGATAACATGGGCTTTGATGCTGCTCATCAGAATACAATTTTGACATCTTTCTATCAAAGACTTATGATTTCAAGCTACTTAATGTACATAATGCAGGCCACATTATGTGAGTAACTAGGTTATGTGCAAGGAGAGACTGGAAGCTAGCTGCAGATTCAAGGCCAACAGACTGCAAAATAAGTCACACAGGAGTGTGGTGAGAGGAAGAAAACTGTTAGAGCTAAGTAACATCCATGCTAGGATATATGAGGAAAAGTCATGATTTAGTCTGTAACTTACAGATTTGTGAAGTGCAGAGGACAAAACAATCTGGCCATGAGACAGCACCAAAATCCATTTGAAGTCAAGAAGTTCAGTGATCTAGGCAAAAGTTTCTCCTCCCATATTTTTTCCTATATATTTCATTGTTTTACTAGTATTTCAACTAATGACATGCAGCATCAGTTACACATTCCCTCCTCTTCTTCTGTATAACAAAGTACAGACTTCATTCAGACTGGAGAGGGGGACAAATAGTGTATTTTTTTTTTCTTGATACATGCAAATTCCAGGAAATACCTTGGTTGAGAACTTACAAATGTATCTGCTTGCGCTGAGCCAAAGAATCCCAAAGATCTTCAGCAGAAACATATGCATTTAAAATCCAAAGCACCTTCTTGATTTCAACACCAAAACTTCCAAACAGCTCCTTACCAAAATTAACTATTACTTTTCAATTGCTCTCTAAAGTTGTAGAAGACAGCAAAAATTAAGTCACCTACTTATCCAGTGAACTTAAATTGCTAGCGCTCATTTTCCACACTATTCCCCATACTTCGTCTCCAGGGCTCTGAACAATGGTAGCTGTACCTCCATGCCAGACAGAACTTGTCCTGCCTTGATGATGGCCAAACTCGAGCTTAAAATCCTGCAAATGAAACCAATGCATGAATCAATTTCCAGAGAATCAATTTCCACCTAAGGTAAGGCTTGTTTGCTACTCTCAACATGAAAGAGACAGCTAAAGGAGAGTCTACAAGTAGTTGGAGCCTCAGGAGGAGGAACTGTCAGACAGGCAGGATCTGACCCAGCTCTTATCTCACGAGGGGGCTGAAGTCGGCCTTTTCCATCTCCCCATGAGAAAGGGCAGCCTTGGGACAAAGAGCAGAGAGCACTACTCATAGAAGTCTTGCTCTGTAGAGACCTGGATCAGCATCCCAACCTCTTAGTAGTCTGGTCTACATGAGAAGAAAGTGGAGGTAGCCTTTTTTCAGGAGGAGTGCAGACACCCAATGCTGCAGTAAACACAGTAGTGCTGAAGAACTGTTAGCCTGACTTTTGTCCAAGTTGACAGTGATGGGATTGCCAATGTGCTTCCTTTTAGACAGTCAGACCCTCAGCTGAGGTGTGCCGTGAGGGAGGGAACCAACTACCACCTTCTTGTTCCTCAAAAGAGATGCCTACCTGGTGCCCACTCTTTTGCAGCTTTTGGTGCTGTTACAAGACTTTAATGCTACTATGTGGGGTCCAGGAAAATAATAAGGGTAAAGGCGTCTACCGGATTGTGAACTTTGGTCTTGTCCTCATGCCCAGTTATAAAATACCATCCTGTGTATTTTCCAGTGTTTTGTGCCACCGCATCACCCAGCTGGAACATTCTCGGGTATTTTTAAGTCAAGGTGTATGCCTCATTGAGTGAACTTATTCAGCTTTTTGCAAGTTAAACATTCTTTTAGAAATTGAGTATCTCTTTTCTAACAAGTCATATCAAATATTACTATATGGGCAAAGGAGAATAATGGGTTCTTGCATTTATCCAGTGTAATTTACCATATGACTCCATACACTTGGTTTCCTCTCCTACTTGTTAGCCAACTTGTGGATCCTTCCCTAGTAGTAGGGAAGGGAAAGAAAAACAAACAAAAAACCTTTAAGGAAGACTGCCTGCTTAATCACAACAAAAATAAGCCCCAAACCTATACAACCCCATCACTTTATTTCTCATGATCCTCCTCTTTAAGCTAAGATAATTTTGATTTGAAATATGTGTGTACATTTTAATGTTAACTTTCTGAGACAGGTTACCTTCTTCTTATAATATCCTAACAGATAGCAGGAAGGGTTGTGAAAGTTGAACAGCTGGAGGCTTACACACAGAGAGAGAAGAGTACTGATCAGAACACTAATTTGTGTGTGTGTGTGATATTCAGCAGTCTGGCAAAGCTATGGTGCTTTTTTCTTCAACAGTCACTTTCCTTCCCCATAAGATGTTCCCCATTAAACTAATTTCACTAGAAAATAGTTTACTTAGACACACAAATCCTCAACCATTTGTCAAGCAGCTGCAAAATGGCTTTGCAATGTTCTGGTCACTGGATTACTGTGTGAGGAGGACGCTGGGCCAGACCCTGCAGACAGTCCAGCTCCAGTACTTTGCATACAAGGCAGTAGTGCGGTCAAGTTGCGGAGTGAAGTTATAGATGTGGACAAGTGCTTGCAGGGCAGCCCCAAGGAAAAAGAGCCAAGTACGTTCACAGAAGTCTAGTTAAAAAAAAAAAAAAAAGCCCTAATTTTTATTTTATTCCTTGAGTTATATTTTCCTGGACCTGACTTGCACTGAATACCTGCAAGGAGGTGTATAAAACCATCTGGTGGCACCCAGGAAGGGCAACAGAGAGTGCATGGAAATAGCACAGTTAGCACCGGTTCTGGAAGCAGGAAACCTCCTAGTTACACCACACAGGCTCCTGCAGCAGGCACTGCAGGGCAGAGGGAACAAACACACTACATACTTTCTGGGGTCACGAGCTGGGTTTTTAGCCCTCCTTCCAAGTACCAGTGCAACACCCTTTTCTGTGCTTGTCACACATCCCACAGCTGCATCCTGCAGCTTTTGGCTGGAGATTAACAAGGCTTTAAAAACAGATGGAAGTGAATTTAATATTCTAGTCTTGCATTGAGAGTACTCGGTTTACAGGCTATTTTTTCCCTTTTTTTTTTTTTGAGCTAATGCAGCACTACTAGAGAGCAATCAACAGAGATCAGCTCCAACCTCTGTGCATCCTTACTCCCAAGGATCAGTGATTTTCCAGCCTGAAGCAGGGGAGTGCAGCCATGCTGTTAGCAGGGAGCACAGCAGCGAGGCAAAGGCCAGGTAAGACAGACAGCGCCTGGCTGCCAGCTCTGGAACCGGGAACTAGCAGCAGGGCAGGAGACAATTGCTGCGTCACCCAAAAAGCTACCCAAAACACCGAAGGAAAGCTGAAGCACAGGGCTTTATTATTCAAATGTAGTTGCTCGATACTGCTGCTTTCCTCCTCACCTCCGAGGTCTGATCCTGCAAGGTGCTGGGCTTTCAGCACATTCAGCTCCTCAGGGGTAGCTGTAAGCACCTCACACTTGACAGGAGCCTGCCCCAGCTGCCAGGTTGATAGTCCCAAGAGACACCAAGTATCTGACTACAGGGAGTTAATTAATGACAAGTTTTTGGAACGTCTTCATGCACCCTAATGTAGATCGTTTCCTGCCAGTTACCCCTAGAAAACCTTCAAGATATCCTTAAAATGGTATCAGTTGGTGCTCTGCTCCTCCAAGGGTCCTTCCAGTTGTACAGATCTGTACATCATCAGCTTAAGGACCACGAGCTTGTATTTTCAAGTCTATATTAAAGCCAAGTAAATATACTGACGTTCAGTAACGGCAGGCAAGGGGAGAACTGCCGGGGCACGGGGAGGTGTCCGCTGCAGTCCTGCGGTACCGGGTGAAAGCTGGTATCCCTCCTGACGCACGGCACGGGGGGGGCCCTCGCTTCTAACCACGCGAACAGGGGGGAGGAGGAATTCTGGGCTTTTTTAAAAGTGAGCTTCCTCTTTTTAAAACCGCCAGAATCTTCCCCCGTAAAAGCAACTGAGCGCCTGCTACTGAGATGCTCCGGCTGCGAACGGCAGGCGCGGGGTCGCGGCTGGCAGCCTCGGCAGAGCCCGGGCAGATGAGACCCGGCGAGGCAGGACAGTGCAGGCGCTGCTTCGGCCGGCTGCCTGCAGCCCCAGGCGCCGCGGCGCACACTGCCGCCCTAGGGGCGATGGTGCCCCCCCCGGCCTGAACCGCGCTACGGCCGCCGCCGCTACCGGGGGGTCCGTCCCGCAGGCAGCGGAGCCGGGCCCCGCCGCCCTCGCACGCACCTGCAGCCGTGCCACGGCGCAGAGCGCCGCCGAGGGGTTGCTCAGCAGCAGCCGCTCCCGCAGCAGGTTGCTGCCGTACGCGTAGTACAGGAAGAAGCAGCCGCTGCCGCCGCCCGGCTCCATCGGCCCGGCCCGGCCCGGCCGCGCCGCCGCTGT